>AYEL01066034.1:0-13096 GCA_000484575.1 Olivierus martensii
TTTTGTTTTTTCCGGCAAGCTGTAACTCAAAACACTGTAAAAAGGTCCTCTCCGTAAGATTCCTGGGTGGTGGGTAGAGGGGTTTGTTAATTGCATCTTCCCAACAGGAAGAATTTGATGGTCCCATTTGCTTTTAAGTTTACAATGCACTTATGCACTTAACATCAATTTAAAAATAGTGAGCTGTAAAACAATACAGAACATTTTTTTTGAACAAAAATACAATAAACAATAGAATACAAACAAGAAAAAAATTACATTACTATAAACGTTAAAGAAAACATATATTCTGTATAAAACATGATATAACATAAAAAGGGAAAAGGGGGAGAGGAGTCTCCTGAACTCCACACTAGTGTGCCGCCAAAGCTTTGAAGGTGTGCCGCGAAAAATTAAGAATGAATTGTATAGATGTAATTGTATGAATCATATACTGTATATTAATAATGAAACGTGATTGGCTGGATATCTCTTTTGTAGTCCTACCTATTCCTATAAATAGGATATCATTAGAAAAATCTAACTCTTGAATTTCTGCGAGAGGCAAAATTTTTTGTTGTTATTCATAATTTAAACATTAAGGAATAAAAATTAAATTAAAATTATAGTTTCTATAAAAAGACAAAATCCGCATGTGGCGCTATAACTTAATAAGGGCCGCCATTTAATGGTCCCGTGTACGAGGAAGATGTATGAGTATGTCTGTAATCTGAATGTAATAAATAATAAATATAATAATTTGTTAATAAAAATTCGTTGTTAAATCTAAATTATTATTTAAAATATTTAGATGTGCCGCCAAATTTAAAAATATTAAAATGTGTTCCTCAACAGGTGTGCCACCAAATTTAAAAATATTAAAATGTGTTCCTCAACAGAAAGATGTGCCACCAAATTTTAAAATATTAAAATGTGTTCCTCAACAGAAAAAGTGCTGCCAAATTTTAAAATATTAAAATGTGTTCCTCAACAGAAAAAAGGGTAAAAATGACTATGTTAGATAGTTAATGAATGGGACCATTGCCTCATTTTGTTATGCATTAGATATTACTTTGAAATTTGCAATTAATAATTTTTTATTTCTTATAGAGGGTGCTACAAGAGAAAAAATATGAATTAGAACAATTATGTGAAAAGGAACAACAACTAATACAAGGTAAACCTTTAATTTTTATAATGACTGATTTGAAATAAAAAATTATAAATAAAGTTTTAGCAAAAATTTCATCCAAATGATACAATTTAAATCAATCCAAATAAGTTAGTATGCAATAAATTCATAATTGAAAAATTTTTGTGCACTAATTTATTTGGATAGAACACAGATTATTTCTTCTAGCTTACTATATTTAATAAATCAATAGCCAAATACTCTTCAGATAATCTATTGAGCATTCATAAAGTTATGTTACACTATTAGGAGGGGGAAAATGTAGTAGATTTGTGATGATAAATGATGTAGGAAAGATATGGAGTTGTGCAAATTATGACATAATTCTGTAAAAATGGAATGAAAATATATTTAGTTAAGGATATTAAAAAATATTTTTTTTATAATTTTTTAGTCTAGAGACTTTTTATAAAATTTAAAATGCTTGTTTAATTATTGGAAAAGTAAAAACTGCAATGTAAGATATTTGGAATTACATTTGTTATAAAATGTAAAATATATATGTTACGTGCCCACTTACCTAAATAACCTGGATATTAAAGTTCTTGATATCTAATATTCATGTTATTTATCTGTGTCCATTACAAAAGAAGTAGGTTATAAATAAAACCTGATTATTTAACATAGATAAAAAAGGTTAGGAAACTATATCTTAGTTATTGATGTCAAAACTCGAATGACATCACCTGCTCAGCTTAATTTTAATCTGTGTTTTCTCAAATCTGTAATTATATAAAAATATTAAATATGTATACTGGTATATTAAAATATAATCATCAAATGTTTACCTTTATTTGCTATTACAACTAACACACAGGAGTTAATAACTGATGTGTCGATTCCTGGCAATCAAAATTTAATCTCCTTTTTTTTCTTAACTTACATTGTTTTAAGAGGTTTAAAGTTCTTTTTAGGTGATGGACCCTATTTTAAAAGCCTATAGGTCATTGCTTGAAATGGCAAAATATAAAATTGTTTCCATGGAAGGCGATATTTTGTAAAATGACATCACTAAAACCTAGTTCTTTCTTTGATAATAGACATACTAATAGATCAAGGATGTGAAGAAAACCTGGATATTAAATATAAAGAACTTTAATATCCAGGTTATTTAGGCAAGCGGATGCTTAATAATATAATTCTAAGAATTTATACCCAGTTGTTTGAAGGTTTGTTTGAAAATTAAAGAATATAAACTACCTGTTAATGTGATTCCTATTTTCTTCTATATTATGTATTTATTTTTATGTAAAATTGAAGAAAATTTTTAAGGGAAAGAGTGTTCAAATTTGTGATGTCAGTCAGGGTTGACAAAAAAAAAGGCAAAAAATAGTGTGGCAAAAAAATGATGAGGAAGGTTAAAAACTGTTTGAAATGGCATTACATTGATTATGGATACTCCTCTATCAATAATGATTTTTGAAATCAAATATTATTAATGATTAAATAAATTTGTAAATAATCTGACTACACTTATTGATTAATAATTAAACAATAAATTTATTATTTAACTGAAAACAATCTGGAATTGAACTAGGGATCTTTAGGATAATGTCCTACTATCTTACAGTTGGACTATTGGAATACCAGATGAATTTCCTCACCAGATAAGTTATGTATTGCAAATTTACATAATTATATATACTTGACAAAATACATTCCATACTGTGTTAACTCTATAGTCATAATTATCAATGACAATCTCTTTTAGTCCAATATATGTAATTGTTTAAATTTCAGTATATGACTTAAGAGAAAATTTATATGTTGTCCTGATGATCTAGTTGTAAGATGTTCTGTATAATCTATCTGACATAACTTCATTCTCAATAATACCAAATAAACAGATTTTGGTAGTGTCCAGTGATATAGTTGTTAGTTATTTGCTAAGTTTTCAAAGGTTACTTATTTGCTAAGTTTTCAAAGGTTACAATTACCTATTCTATAGTATTTTAATTATCAATACTGGTAATTAATTTAATAAACAAATAAATTACCATAGTAGTTTGCTTGATATTGACTTCATTAAAACATTTACTGAGATTTTTATAAAATTACTAAATCATTATTTTAAAAGTTTCAATATTATTTTGAAATATTTTAATCCAAAATTAAATCAATTATAGATAGTCCTCAATATTTAATAATAATTGTAATTTTCACTATTTTCTTTTAATTTGCAAATTAAATAATAATAAATTATACTATTCATGATAGTGCTATTTGAAATTCTTTCATAACAATATTTCATATTGTTAGGACTATTAATATTATATATAATTTTGGTGGAGAACTTGAAATAGGATAAAGTTTTCAGAAGTCAATCCAGACTCACTCATTCTCTCTCACATAATCTCACACACTCATTCACTCTCTCTCTCTCATGTTGTTGGCCATCTAAGATGCAACACGTCTGTCTAGTCTCCCAGGGCAGAATGTCTTTGTATTATATCTGTGGACTGTGAATTAGTCTTGTTATTTGCTAATTCCCTGAGTTGTGTCACTTTGTTCTGGAAGAAATATCTATATAATACTGTCAATATTAATAAACTATCCTTCAACATGAGGAATTGTTTAAACCCTACTCTTTTGATACTGCTACCAACTCTGAAGCTTATACTGGTCTTTGACATTATAAGCATGTCAATTGGCAATGAAGTAAAAGAAATACTGGGTTTTTTTCATTCTACCAAAAAAGAAGTTGGCCAATCTGTATAGCATAATTTTTATTCAAGTGGCATTATTTTTAAAGAAATTTTTTTGGCTCTTCCACAATGTTTGAATTTAGTAGGTATTGTCTTTGACAGACTACTTATTTTGAGTTGGTCATCTGTCTTCAAATAGGACTTAAGTCACCTCTACCTGTTATGCAGATTTAGTCAATTCTGAATCACAACATTTATTATCTAGTCAGAAAATTATTTTGTTTATAATATCACAATCCAGTGATAACTACCAGTTCACCATATCAAATTATATTAGTCATCTCAGGGAACTTGTGTATTCCATATTCAGTATATAATAAAGATTGTAAAGATATTTTTTATATGGACAGATTGAAAATGTACTTTTCATTTGCAAATATTTCAGAGTCAACAAGTCAATCTATTATATGTCATTTTGCCAAATGAAATTTACAAAGTTCTGAAAGACACAGTTTTCCAAAATCGATCTCTGAAGTGTCAATTGATATATGCAAGGAAAGTTTAAGAAATTTTTCCCCATACAAAAATCTGTTTGATCATCAAATGATATTTTATTCACATCAACAAGTGAAAGATGAAAACTTAAGACAATACATTTCTGTGTTAAGAAGGTTGTTGGAATATCATTTTGGAGAATTTCTTCAGCAAGCATTATGAGATTGTCTGATTTCTGGAATTTTAAATCAATATCTACTACAAAAACTATTATTGCACCCTAATGATCTTTTATGGGATCAAACAGTCAAGATCATACAAGAATTTGAAATCATCAAGTGTTCCCATTTGGAAATGTCATCAAATTAATCAAGTCAAGTGGCATTGATCAAAAATAACTACAGGTGTTCACAATCATCAAAAAATCATTTGAGAAGTTTTAGTCAACATAGTCAGAAATCTAATATGTCAGTAATTTTGTCAAGAAGTCTGTCCTTCATACCAAGAGGTATGGATTTTATAATACCAAACACAAACTAGAATTTTTGCCTAGCGAAAGCTTGGACTTATTATAATTGAGGAAATGTTGACTATACGAGCAATTGTTATCATGTCAGAAGTCGAATGCCAAAATAAGTAAATGTAAATCAAATTATAGAAGGAGAAATTATAATTGAATCTATCAATAAATGTGATACAGAAAAACCTGTGCTGGTGGCCACCTGAGCTGAGTGGCCAACCTGCAAGCCATGGCCATGTTAATATCTGCCCAAGCATATTGTGGGATTTTTAAACTGTGTAATATGGCCATCTGTGTTCCATGGTCATGGCCAGTGATATTTAACTTCAGTACCTTGTGTGTAACATCTACTAGGTGGCCAGCAAATTTGTGTTTTGATCAGAATTGCCAGATGGGCTCTACATCTATCCACTGAGCATTCTAAAGTGAAAAAAATTCCGAAAATAGACATTTATTAGTGATTTCTTTCCTTAGATTTAATTAACAATGTGAAACTATGTCATTAAACATCAAGTTTAAAATATAAAGAAATTTGTAGCTAACTGTGTCTGGTAGCCAACCTGTGCTTGTTGGCCACAATCTCAGCTGCTAAAAGCTGGCCACCTAGCACAGGTTTTCCTATATATGTTAAGTCATAATATTAATACTTTTAGTGATATTAAATCTGAGGGATGCAATGTATGTAAATATTAATATTAATGATCAGTTGGTGAGATTTTTAGTAAATATGGATAGCATAATTACACTAATGTAATTATGCTTAATTTTTACATTAATTAATTAAGTTTATTTGGGAATATGATATTGTTATTTTTCTCAGGGAAATTAGCTATAGCAAACAGTCACAATTTAAAACTTTTTGTTTTTTTCAAGTGGATGTAAAAATTAATAATGTTCATTTTAATATATTTCTGGTTGTAGTTAAAAGATTTGTCTTGCTCTGTCTTACTTAATAAGTTTCTTCCAAGTATTATAAAACTCAGTTTGGAATCTTTTCTAAGAGTCTGGATATTGGGTCAGCCTCCAGATTCAGAAGAGTCTGATTGTAATATCATTTTCATCTTAGAGGGATCTAAGTTATTGAGTGATTTTGGTGAAACAATTTCCGTGTACTTTTTCAAAGTCTGATAACGAATATACAGTTTGGATTTCAACAGTAAATATAAGATTAAAGGAGGATTGCAATTTGTGTTTCAAATAGCTTATTATGTACCATATGTCTTGCAAGACCAAGTGAGGTTGGAATTATATCACTTAGAGAAAAAGGTATTATCACCAAAGTTGATTATAGTCAGTGGGCCTCACCATTGGTCTGCGTGCCAAAGAAGAAAGAACATTACATTTGAATGCATCGATCTTAAAAAGGATTTAAGTTTTTTATAATTTAAATATGAATTGATTAAATTTTTTATTTTACTAAAAAAGGCTTTAAATTGTATAAATGTTGTATTTGCACTTAGCAAATTGAAAGTTGGAAAATATTAAAATGTGTGAAAGAAATTTCAGAAATTCAGCTAATATACATTAATTACATGAAGTATATAGTTTGTGTCTTACATCAGTAAAAAATAATTGCCAAATATTTGCTAGATTGATCATTATTATTAAGAATCATATAAATACAAACCTGATTAGAAATATTAGAATTGTTATATCACCCTCAGACTTCAATTCCAGATATTGCTATTTGCCAAATATATTGCATTTTTTAGTAAATAATTGCACAATTATATATGAATATTACATAGAAAAATAACATTATACATTTTAATACTATTTCATATTTATTCTTTATATATGTACTAGCTAATGTACTCTGCATTGCTCAGAAATTTTTGGCACCTCATTTGTAGGGAGATGTTAGTTTCTGGTTTATGAGATTTTCTGATAGTTACAAATGATATTCTACTTGTAAACAAAGCTAAAAAAAATCAAAACGTTTGGGTGTGATGGTGTCATAATGATGTCATATATCAGAACATTTCTGATTTCACACCCTGATGTTTCATGATGTCATCCATTGTTACATTGTATGTTGGAACTACTATGATGTCATACACTGGTGACATTCTAGGGCAGAGGTAGGCAATTATTTTCTGCCGAGGGCTGGATAAACAATCTTCAGAATGAAGCGGGCTGTATAAAAATTGAAATGTACCTAAGGTCGAATTTAACCTTACGGTGCCATTATGTAATTATGTAATGAAATTATTGATGATAACATTAATTAATCTATTAATAATTAATAAAACTACTTTGACATAACAGACTACACATGTTCAAGCAAGATTGATTCTTGCACAAACATATTTCTCTCACCATCACACGGGACAAGAATAATAGTTGCGTCAATTTATCTGCACACGTTCTTGTCAATCTCCCTAACGTGTGTAGCTAGCTACTTTTGTGATACTTACACAAAGAATATATTTGTATATCTATATTATTTTTAAATATACTTTTCTTGTGTTATTTTCTTAGTTTTTGTTTTGTAATGAAAAGTTCACATCCGGAGAAACTATTTTTTCATTAGAAACATTAGAAATAATTCGTCCTGCGAATTAATAAATTCAGATAATTTTCTTTTAAAACATAAGTATTTTATGAAACTGATTGTTAACAACCTATTACATCAGAATGTTACAAAATATTAGGTATCTACGTAATTAATTTTGTAAAAACAAATTTATAACTTAATCTAAATGGTGAAATTTACGATATTCATGATTAATTATATCATCAAAATTTGGAGTAATTCTGTAATGTACGTGTACACTAGCGAGAGAATCCATAATTTTTTTTCCTTTTCGAATAGAATTTTATAAATATGGGTCTTGAAACTGTAATATGTTCTAGTTTATGTGGCGGGCCGTATAAGATGCTTTCGCGGGCCAGATCCGGCCCGTGGGCCGCCTTTTGCCCACCCCTGTTCTAGGGTATCATTGATTGTTATGTTGTACATTGGATCTGTTTTGATATCACACACCAATGATGATCCGAGACATAATCTGTTCTTCTGTTGTACTTTGGAACAATTGTGATGGCACTCATTTCTATTCCACAATGATAAATTAGTTCATAGTTGACAATGACAAATTTAGTTAATAGCAGTCGGAAACTAATAAAATAGTCTTTTAATAGTTTCCGACTGCTATTAGTGCTTTAATCCACTGAACTAATTTGTGATACAATTAAGCAGTTTTTTAAAAGTTTGTTTATAGTGCCACAATGACTTTACACACTTTGATATTTTGTGACATCATCCACCATTACTTCATACATTGCAGCTGTTGTGACATTATTGATATGTCAGAATGATGCAGCTGTTTTTCTGATATCATTACTATGTCACAAAATAATGACATTATATGTCACAATGACATCATGCACACTGACATTTTGTGCATCATCCATTGCTAGTTCATAAGTTGGAACTATTGTGATGTCATAGCTTAAAAATATCAGTTAGCTAATCAGATTAACTGATCAAAACATCAGATAACTTTGTAAAAACATCAGTTTTTCAAAATTAACATTAAATTCATAAGTGATAATAGTGATTAAATTTAATTAGTATGTACCTTATAGGTTCTTATTATCTTTTAGATAAATAAATCTATTTTTTTAAGAATATTAAATAAATTTAATCATTTTATTATTTGGTTTTAAATTTTACTACTATAAAAATATTGTTTAATCTCAAAGGTTAGACCACTATATTCTATTAAATAAATTTAATCATTTTATTATTTGATTTTAAATTTTACTACTATAAAAATATTGTTTAATCTCAAAGGTTAGACCACTATATTCTGGCAGTGAATATATTAAATGAATATAGTATAAGCAAATATATAAAATAATTTTGATAAATCTTTAGATAATTAATAATCGACATTAATAAAATTTTAGATTATTATTAATTAAAATGAAGAAGTGACTAGAATAAATTTAATTATCAAAATCTAATCAAGTAGAAGAGCTCAGATTAAAAATGAAAGTTTTCTGTGCTAGATGATTCTTAATCTTTTTTTATATAATAATTATCCATCTTGTATTTTGCAAATATTTAGTTTTTTTTTTTTTTCCAAGAATATGTAATACTTGCTGACCAATTGAAAGGTTTAATGCCATATTATCAAAATTTGAATTATCTTATAGCTGACTTTTAAAATAAATTTTGATTTTAATTAATATTTACTTTTTGACAATAAATTATCACTCTCTTTTATTAGTTAAATAATTTATTTTAAATGTTAAAATAAATTGGTATTTATTATATACTCCCAAATGCAAGCCATGTCTTTTGAATGAGGCTTGAATTGATATTATTGATAATAGTGATAAAAATTAAAGTGTGCACTATTTGATGTTAGATGGCATTGATGTTGTCAGTCTTAAATTCAGTCGGTGTATATATTTTTTAATTATTTGTGCATTGTTTATTATTCTGGTGATTCATCTTTTAAATAGGATGGAAGATAATGCCATTAAGCATAAGCAAGTGTTAAAATATCATTAAATAATAAAAAATAATCAAATTTTACAAATAATAAAAATATTAGAATTTAATATTTTTGTGGAATGTTTTTTTACTATATTACATAATCTACAGAAAATTTTTTTTTAATATAATGTTGTACAATCCAATGATGATTGTAATTACATATAAAAAAAAATAATATTTTTATCACAGTAAACATATTACCAGAGAATATTTTTTGACTTAAAAAGAAAATTATGAAATAATAATGTTTATTGTTTTTTATATATCACCTGGATTTTATTATTACAAATTTAATTGGAAATGAAAAAATTATACAAAAAATTATTATTATGAATATTTGTATTATTAACAAATAAGATAATTTATCTATTTTTCATATTATATAACTTCCAAGTATAAAAGGAAAATTATGCTATTTTTATTTTAAATGTGAAATAAAAGTATCGTGTTAGCATAAATATAAAACAAAAATTAACATAATCAACAAAAAAACACAAGTCATGCTTGGATGTACCCAAGTAATGGTTAATGGGAGGTTATTAATGACAAATTTGTCAACAGAGCATTCAACTAAATTAAAATTTTCCAATAAATATTGATTTTCAGTTGAATATACAAAAATTTATTATATGATGATGATAATTGTTTCTTTTATATAAAAATTAGCAAAGATGCCCAGTGTTGCTTGAGAATTTCAGATATATAATGCAGTCATGTGGCAACTCTTTGTCATCAAGAAATAGGCATCCGTGATAGTAATAAAAAAATTAATTAGTTTATGTGAATTTAAAGCTATATTAATATGAGATGATTAATGTGTTAAAATGCGAAATCACATGAGACAGTTTTAGAGCCTAACATAGGCTGGGCAATACCCATGGTTGATTCAACCAGAAGTTGAAAATATGATCCCATGGATAAGTTTACAATATTGACAATACATTTTATGGATTAAGTTTACAATAACTGTGCAGAAGTATCATTTGCCCATATATTTCATTTATTATAACATTTAGAATCAATTGGCTGATCATGATTGCTTCATGTCTTTACAATGATATTATGGTGACATCACTCATTGCTGAGTCATCATGAGGTCAAGTCCATAGCTTTTCTGACATTGTTATATCATGATAACATTATATAAATCATTAGTGTTTGAAGTCCATTAGCTTTTTGTGTCCAATTTTACCATTAATTTTACAGTAAAACCAGTTGATTTAACAAGTGCATTATATTGCAATGACATTGTCATAGCAGCAATATTGTTATGTCACCAATGATGTCATCCTGAATTTGAAATCACTTTGAAGGATTTGTATACAGTATTTTTTTTATTAACTCAAAATGCTCTGCCTCTAGGGAAATTTCATAATTTTCTGAAGAGTCTGGAGTAAGTCTCTACCTCCATGCAAAATTTCAAATTCTTAACATATGCCCAAACAATTAATACAGACACACACATATTTATAATCTGTTACTTTGCCATTTATAATATACATGTATGTATGCATACATGTATAAAACAAACACTACTTATATAAGAACAATCTAACAAACATTACATATATATAGTCAAACCCCGATAAGATGCTCCCCAATAAGTTGCCACTTTCGCTAACCGCCAAGAAATTTGGTGGAATGGATTTTCCCTATGTTAATGGAATAGGCAAACCCCGATAAGACACCATCCGCCAATAAAAATGTCTGAATAAATATTCCTTTTCGTATTGTATTTGTCCTCTTTAATCTTCCAGGGGCATGTAAGGTGACTTACATCCCGAAGTTCATCGGTACTCTATATACAGTATGAGATATGATGATTAATGTGTTAAGATTAAGTGTTAAGAATTCGCTCTGGATTTGTTTGTAACCAGCGAGTGGGAGAGATGTAGTTAACGGTTAATCATGTGTCTAAGGGCTTAAAAATGTAAAAATGTGTCTTTTTTTAACTTGGTTCACACCTAGGTTGTAGAAAATTTAAGATCGTAAGAACCAGATCATTTCTGTCATTTGTTGCATACCGAGCAAATAAGGATACTGTACAGTAAGCTATATACATTGTGCGTTACAGAGAATTCAAAATAGAGGATCAGAACACCAAATAGACATGTTTATGTACAGTATTATATAGAAAACAATATGTATACTATACTGAAAAGTATATAGTTTTTAAAAATGTTAAGTTTGGATGCTAAATATATTAAATTTAATAAATACAGTACATTTGTACAGTATTTTATTAAATTTAATAAATTTAAATTCGGAGTTCATTTTCATTTCTATACTACACGTGTTTTTGATAAACCACCAATCCCGATTAGGCGCCAAAATCTCGCTGAACGGATGGTGGCGTCTTATTGGTGTTTGACTGTATAAGGGTTTATTTGTTTTAGATCAGGCATGTCAAACTCATTTTAATTCAAGGGCCATTTAATGAGCCTGTAAGATTGCTGCAGGCTACATCACATTGAAATATTTTTAAAATTACATTTTAGAGTAAGGATTCAGAAATATAAATAGGATAATTAAAAACATTGTGTAATCAAATGAACATATTGCAAAAATATATAATTACTACATAATTGCTTTTAATTATGCATGTTTTTTAATTTAAATGTTTTTTAAATTAAATGTTTTTTAATTTAAATGTTAATTTAAATGTTTTTTTCCTTGCTATCAATCCAATTTTCTATTAAGCATTAAAAGTCATGTTTTTCTCTACAAAAACAAAAGCTTTCATTAAAATTTTATTAATTCAAATATTCATAACTATTTACATTTTTAAAATAAGTTAATAACACCACAAATAAATCTTTAACAAGCCTGTTAGCACGTCCTTTATAGACATCCTTCAAAGAGGGATTGTTTGGAACTTGATTATTATATTTGGCTATCCAAAAAAATACAGGTTCTCATTTATGACTTTTTGTTTTTTGGTAAGAAATTTTGCACAAAATGATGTTCTTGCAGGAAAGCATTTAGCTTGTGTCACCAATCCAAAAGCCATCTGTATGTATATGTCCAATAAGGCAAATCAAAAAAAAACTTACAGGTACTCGTCACTTAACGACTGGGTTTCGTTCACACGACTCAGTCGTAGAACAAATTGGTCAATAAGCGAAAAACTTGTTCTTATATTAAAATATTGGAAACAAATTTCAAATTAAAAATTTATATCTTAATTATGCACAGAGTACAGTATTTTTCTTTAGTTTTTTTGGAACTACGAGTGCAGGGAAATTACAAACAAAAGTCGTAAGCGATGCATATGAGCAAAAACCAAATATTCCGTAAAAAAAATAGTCTTAAGCTCGGACATAAGTTTGAGCAGTCGTTAAACAGGTAGGTCGTTAAGTGAAGAGTACCTGTACAACAAATTTCATTAAAATCTAACTAGTGCATCATAGCATATGACATAGCTATGAAGCAAGAATTACTTCCTATTATTTCATAACATATTGTTCTCATTTTCATTTTAGTTAAGAGCGTTGGGAGCCAGAAAAATTCACTTTGAGGGCTGCATGCAGGCGTCAGGCCGCCAGTTTGACACTCGTCTTAGATCATCAAAAATTTGATGTGACTCAAATTAAACCTAATTTTTTAAATATATTTTTTGTTATTCAAAATTAAATCTGACTGAGTTGAAAATATTCCATGGTAATATTTTTTCTGCCATAGAAATGTTGTTTCTCTCTGATATTTATGGAATAAAGGCTATCTATTCTGTTTACATTTTTTTTTTTTTTTTTTTTTTT
>AYEL01066035.1:0-113928 GCA_000484575.1 Olivierus martensii
ATCTATAAGCTGCTAATCAGTGTTTATGGGTTTGTTTGTCAAAAAACTATTATTAAAATTATTAAAATCATTATTAAAATTAATAAAACAAATCATTATTACGGATAAATAGTCCCATACTTGTATTTCTTGTTGACTATTACCCTTTTCAAGTTGATATATTTAATATTTGATTGTAAATGCCTATTACAAGTCAATCTTGATTTATGATGTCATCACTCATACTTATGACCATGACATAATGAATAAGTCCTGTGATTGGTCAATGCAATTCAAATGTGTAAGAATCCATGAGAAATGGCCTGATATATTGAACAGTGCCAATTTTATTTTTAATCCATGTGATTTTGTATTATTCATTGCAGCTTAATACTGTGTTATGCTATAACGAATAATTTTAATGGTAATTGATAAATATATTTCCAAATTATAACTATTATGATTCAAACTAAATCATTCTGGATACTCATTTTTCAATAAAAATCTAGGTCAATTCATACTACATTACAGCTGATACTTCATTTAGATCTTCACTGGCAGGTAATTATTTATATCTGCAAATTTGTCCTTAACAAATTCACAACCTATCATATGCACAACATTTCATAACAAACATTTTGTGTTCAAATATATAACTAGAAATTACATATATATTAATTAAAATGTATATTTTTATTTTTCTTAATATTCAAAGAAAATTACCCCTCAGGGTGAGAGAGCTCCATTACTGGTGGAACATCAGAATTCACCTTTGATATCACTGCCTGTCATAAAAGACAACTGAAAGTGTTGGCGAAGGACCAACAACCCAACATGTAAAAAACTCATTGTTAAGAAACCATTGCAACTGTCAAAAGAACAGAATGGAACAAATGGAAAATTAATTGACCAGGAATAGGATTACAGACATGAGATTAGAAACATAAAATGTTTTAAGAATATAGAGAATTTACATAGAACTTGGTGAAAGAACTAAGTCAATATCAAATGAACATGGTTGTTCTACAAGAGATTAGATGGACTGTAATAGGTGAAGCTGATGTCAGAGTAAATTATCTTGTATGTGTCCATCCTTCCAAGCATATATTTGGAATTAGATTTGTTGTTCCAAAAAAATTTGTGAAACATATTGCTGATTTTAGGCCCATTTCTGAAAGAATAAATTTACTAGTGATCAAGAACAAATCATTCAATAATTACCTTATATGTATACATATACTGATGGAAAATAGTGAAGACAATTTTCCATCAGTGCATGTATGCATTCAAGGTTCTTGTAAAAAGACACCTTTTATGAGGACCTTGAACGTATTTGATGAATTGTCACCAAATTTTGTCAAAGTAATACTTTGAGACTTTAATACCCAGAAGGGAGAGAAGAATGGCTTATATCAATGGATGGAGTCACAGCCTACATGAAATTACCAATGAAAATAGTGTAAGAATGTTTTCCTTTTGATTAAAATAAATGATTTAAGTATTTGTAGTGCATATTTTTCATACAAATCTATTCGCAAACAAATTCGAAAGTCACCATACGGCAGAATATATAACTATATTAACTATATCATGTTCAGCTTAAGATATAAGCAATTTATCTCTTATGTGAGAAATTACTGAGGTATTGACTGCAGCAGTGACCATTTTTTGGTAATAGCTAGGCTGATTGGTCCTTTTGTTAACAAACAATAGAATCAGACTTTATTCGCAGAATTTAAAATAATAATCATCTGGAAATCATCTTTAAGAAATTAAAAACTAGTGAACTGTTGCACGTCTATTTTTAATTAATTAAATAATACATTACTATATGTTAATTATCATTTACTTAAATATATTTTTATATGGGAAACTAAAAACTAATGAACTGATGCACATCTATTTTTAATTAATTAAATAATTTGTTTTCATCCTAAATGTTAATTATCATTTACTTAAATATATTTTTATATGATTATAGTTTTATTGTGCATCTATTTTTAATTAATTAAATAATTTGTTTTCATTACTATATGTTCCGTCTATTTTTAATTAATTAAATAATTTGTTTTCATTATTATATGTTATAAAAACTAGTGAACTGTTGCAAGTCTATTTTTAATTAATTAAATAATTTGTTTTCATTATTATATGTTAAATTATCAATTTGCTCGTCTATTTTTAATCAATTAAATAATTTGTTTTCATTATTATATGTTAATTATCATTTAGTTAAAAATTACTTAAAATAAAAGCAGACAGTGGAAGAACAAGAATTGGACCAATCATTAAGAAATTTAATTTAGAGAGATTAAAGGAGAAAGAGAAAAAGCAAGAATACAAAACTGAATTATCAAATAAGTTGGCTATGCTAAATGATCAAGACAATGATGTACATAGGATTTGGAAAGGGACAAAAGCAAGTATTAAAAAGAGATGGCAACAGAAAAATTAGGAAAGGAGGAAAAATTGATCAAAAATGGCTAGTTCAATAATAGATGCAAGGGAGGAATTGGGACAAACTGCGAGAATAGTTTCTCATGGACAAGCAGAATGCTAAGAAGTTTGAACAATTTCAACAATGTAAAAGAGAGGCTAAGAAAATCTGTCAACAAGAGAAGAACTATTTGGAAGATAAATTGAGAAGTTAAAAGGGAAAGACAAGAAAATACAGCTAAGTTTTTTTGGGAAAATTAAACAATTTAAAACATTCACTTCAAAAACAACATATCTGAGACATGGATAACAAATTATTAATGGAAAAAACTGCAGTCATAAGCAGATATAAAGAATATTTCCAGAATATTTTGAATCTTCCTCCACATAACAATCCAGTACAATGGTGTAAACTTATAAGACCATACATGATGGGAAAATGATGAACCAGAACTTTCCCTGGAAGAAGGTAGAAAGGGTATTCTTTCCTTATCAAATTATAGGTCCTCAAGTTTTGATGGTATACCAGCAGAATTGTTGAAACAGAAATGCTTAAAACTATAGAGAAAGATCCATTTACTTATTACATGAATTTGGTATTTAGAAGAGGTATTCTGTAACAGAATGAGGCTGTTCTGTAGCCTGTCTATAAGGAGGAAGATAGGACACTGTATTCTAATTAAAGAGGAATTTCTCTTCTGGTAACATGTTATAAAGTTCTAATTAAAATTTTGTTGTACAGGTTACAGCCTTTTGCTTATAAATGTATCAGAAATTACCAATGAATAAAGAGAAATTGAAGATGTCAGTATATAGGAAACATCCCAATTGGTCCCAGGATCTGATAACATATAAAAAAAGCAGCACTTAGGTATTTTTCAGAAGAGCCATAGTGTATAATACTGAACCAATTGATTTGAAGCATGAGATTGAATACATTATAGACATAGGAGTACAGCACAGATACAAAAATCATTTCTAAGAAATATAACCAACAACCACTAACAGATAACTTATCCAATAATCCAACAAGAAAGTTATCTAACTGTTCCATATAATCTTAAAAAATTTAACTTTGTAGATAAAGTAGCTAAAAAGACAACAAAAAACTAGCAATACAGAGAGAACCAACTGTATTTAACTTGCTGAGAAATGAAAAAGACCCCCCCTAAAGGATTCAAAAAAACAAAGTGTATACAAAATTCCAGTGGAAGACATAAAGACACAACAACTAGCATCTTATATAGGGGTAACCACTTGAACCCTGTTCCAGAGGATAGAAGAACACAAACAAGACATAGTCAAAGGGAAACTGACTACAGCTCTATCAATAAAAACATATTCTAATGACATATATACATATATATAAACTGGGACAATGCAAAGATCATAAAGCCAATCAACAAAAAGACACAGGCCTTGACAAGAGAGATGATAGAAATAGTGAGGAGGCAGAATGAAAAAAATCTTAAATGCTAGACCAGCTCTGGAGCTACCTCCAGCATGGACTTATGCTATAGAGATAGTAAAGAAATGAAGACACCAGTCATAATTTAAAGTGATAAATGTTAATCTTATTATAACATTTTATATGTATTTTATTTTTATTTGTATTCTATGTTAAATGTATATCTCATGAAACGATATATATATAAGTGATATATATTTAAAATAATATAAAAGCAAATAAAAAATATATATATTTTTTATTTGCTTTTATCTTATTTTAATAGTTATTTATCTGATGAATATGTAACTATAGCAATGTGCTATTATATTATATTTTATGCTGTTAAAATTTTTAAACTTGTTCAAACCTCTATGTAGCCTGAGGATGGTATAGACCAGTGGTAGGCAAACATTTTACACTTGCGATCCCCATACCCAGACTGAAATTTTACATGACCCATTATCTGTTCTTATCATCCTATTATAAGCATATAAGGATAGTAATAATAAAAGCCATTTTACCACATACAAATCCACATGTTTATAGTATATTTTAGTACATATGATTCGATATAAGATTTTTGAAAATCTGCATATAAACAAAAAAATTATAATAGAATAGAAACAATTTATTGCATAAACAGTAAAATACATAATTACAATTATTATAAATTGAAGTTAGTAAGGGGAAGACCATTGGCACTATGCCATTTTTCAGGGTTCCCAAAAAACATACAAAAATAAGACAACAAAACAAAAAAGAAAAAAATAAAATTAATAATGTGGTATTTAAAACCAAAAGTAGTCAGACAAACAATAATGAGTGACAAAACAAAAAAGAAAAAAAATAAAATTAAAATTGTCATTACATTAAAAAAAAACAAATTTTTAAATAAAATAAAATTAATAATGTGGTATTTAAACCCAAAAGTGATCAGACACACAATAATGAGTTGAGTGATTTTCATGTATTTTTTAAATTATTTTTTTTAGTTCTTTCAATTAAAAATTTATTAAATAAAAGCAAACAAAAAGCCAAATAAGTAAGATAAATTGTTTATTCAAAAACATTTTTGGCTATCCAAGGCAGGCTACGTGGATAGCCGAAAACGTTTTTGAATAAATGATTTATCTTACTTATTCGGCTTTTTGTTTGCTTTTATTTAATATCTAAAGTAAGAAGTTTTCCATTATTCATTAAAAATTTATAATCCAACATGAGAATTTCTCAATATTTTCACAACTCCCAACAATTTTTCTGCGATCCTTTGAGGGGTCACAATCCAGTTTGTGCATCACTGGTATAGACTACTGAAAACGTTAGCTCCTTCATAATATAATTAATCTCAACTGCATAGAGTGCTATTTTTTAGTTATAATTTTGATGAGTATAAACAGTAAATTGAGCAATATGTCTAAATGTCTTTCACAGAAAACTAAATTACATGTCTATAATTTTGTAATTTTCCCCATTTTGACATATGATTGTAAAACATAGGTGACTAATGTGAAAATGGTCCAATAAGCTAGTTTGACTTTATTTTATATTAATTTAAAACCTAGTTTTAATTTAGTTACATTTACATATAAAAAGTTTTTAGTAAAATCAAGCATAAAAAATTTTCTTAATACCACTTTCCTAATTGTTGGCTGAGGTGAGGCCATTTCACACCCAATAACATAGATTTACTAGGTGTTCTTTTTTTTTAGATAAGCTAACCATTCATGGCAATCAGGCTAAGAAAAAAAAATTCAACTGGAAGTAAATTTTAATATGTTTTATTTTCATATTTATATATTTCTCAAATTGCCAGATACATTGTTTTATTAATTAATAATAATATTCATTGAATGACAAACTCTAAACATAATCATAATATAGTAATTTAAAATCTAGTTATTAATTTAGTTACATTTACATATAAAAAGTTTTTAATAAAATCAAGAATAAAAAATTTTCTTAATACCACTTCCCTAATTGTTGGCTAAGAAGTGAGGCCATTTCAGATCCAATAATATAGATTTACTAGGTGTTCTTTTTTTTTTTTTTTTTTTTTTTTTTTTTTTTTTTTTTTTTTTTTTTTTTTTTTTTTTTTTTTTTTTTTTTTTTTTTACATAAGCTAACCATTAATGGCAATCAGGCTAAGAAAAAAAAAATTCAATTGGAAGTAAATTTTAATATGCTTTATTTTCATATTTATATATTTCTCAAATTGCCAGATATATTGTTTTATTAATTAATAATAATATTCATTGAATGACAAACTCTAAACATAATCATAATATTTAAAATTCATCCCATATTGAACTAAAACTGAAGAATTCGAACAGAGAAACATAATAAGCACTGATATGATACTATAATTACATGCATTTTGAATCTGTCTTTCGAACAATGTTATCAAATGTAATCGATTTCACGAGCAGATTTCAAAAAATAAAAGCATTCTCTTCTTGAAAACAGGATGACTTTTAAATCTCAGCCTGGAAAAAGTATCCTACTAGCCCGAACCTAAGGGCAATGCTCCCATGAGCAGATTTCAAAAAATAAAAGCATTCTCTTCTTGAAAACAGGATGAATTTTAAATCTCAGCCTGGAAAAAGTATCCTGCTAGCCCGAGCCTAAGGGCAATGCTCCCAAATGTAACCTAAATATTTCTTTGCATTTTTCTTCTTCTGCACTATTGTAAGACAATTAAACTCAAAAACTAGCAATGCTCCCAAATGCAACCTAAATAAATAGCTAATATCATACAAACACATGAAATTTTGAAAATAAACAACCTTGCATCTTAAAAACAGGATTGTTTTTCCAGGACATTTATTAATGTAATACAATATATTAAAAACTGGGACCATCCTGGAAAATCCAAGATGAATGGTCACCCTGTTTAATTTCATCTGTATATTCCATACAACATAAAATGATATTTGTTTAATTAAGTATGCCATTCTTAACAATTATTTTAGGTTATTTGATTCAGAATATTCCCCCCCCGTTTGTTACATGTGGGGGCCCGGAACAAATGCCCCACTAATCTAATCCTAAGGAGAGTATTGCTGTGAGATATAACTTAAATAACTGATATTGCATGGAAATTTCCAAAATAAAAATCCTTGCATGTTGAAATGGGATGGTTTTTAAAATCTGGAATGTATTTCAAAATCTGGAACATGATGTGGGACATAGTATCAAAATCTGGGACTGTCCCAGAAAATCCAGGCTGAAATGATCATCCTATTTTTAGAGCATGCTATTCTTGTATTCTTTACATTTTCATAACTGTACTCTTTATGATCAGTATATTTTCATTTTTAATCAGGGAATCTTCACGTAACTACAGATCTACCGGTATGTATGCCAAATCTACATAAGCCACAGACTACTTATATCTGTTTTCAATCAATTGTAATTATTAATATAGAATAGAACTTATTGGTAATTGGATTTTGAAACTGTGTTAAAGGAGAAAAGTCTAATTCAATAAATTTATTTCAGTTGATACAGCTATATGAATTTGTTTTCTGAGATATACGGTAGTTTTTTCCTAAAATTGCTATATAAGGTATTGACTAATATCAATTATTAGTTAACAAATAACTAATTTATTAATAATTAATTTGAAAATGAATCATTATAATCTAATAAAATATTACACTGCTCCATTATTTCTATATAATAATAAAAGCTTCAGCTCATCAGGCAGGACTGCTCTATTATCAATTCAATAACAGATTTTTAATAAAAATACGTTGTTGAATTGATAATGGAGTGTTTCCCTGCCCGATGAGCTGAAGCTTTTATTATTATATGAATCATTATAATATGTATTAACATTAATATTATAAATTGCTTTTTTTGTTTAGTATTATAAAGTATCTTTTGTTCAGTTGTTTAATAGTTTACAGGTAGGCCTTGATTAGTGCGAGTTCGAATAATCTAAATTAAATTTCATGTTTTGTTTTTCCTATGCTTTTTATAAAAATTTTGATTTAATCTACTGTACTTTAGAAAAGCATCTTCCTAATTATAGAGTATTAAATTTCTTTAGAGAAAATGATCTCAACTTATGCAAACTTCAAATTATGCACATGCCCTAAAAACAACCATTGTGTAAATTGTGATCAAACTGTGATTTAAAATTTTCTAATATCATAAGAATTTTCAAATAGAATTTATTTAAATTTTATACACTTTTAATTTTTGCTGAATTTATTTTGCTTCAAATTTTTTATAATTAGAATTAAATAGAAAAATAAATTATAAAATATCTTTCTTAAAAATTTATATACTATTCTATGAATATTTGGCTTTCTAACTTTATTGTTAGATAGAAATATATGAATTAATGATGATTTTGGCATAAAATTAAATGCTAATCATTTATTATTCTGTGACTTCAATACCTAAGTAGAGATAGATAATTTTTGTGGAATTATATCTGAAACTTATCAAGCATTAATTAATTATATTACAAGTAACGCAAATAATTGATTAATAAAATTTGAATATTTCACAAACAACTTTTACTTGCAATTTAATATAAAAAGTTTTTTGAATTAATTATTTCTAAAACCGAAGAATGAATTCTGAACAAATTTTATTTCTATATTTTGTAAACAATATAAGAATTTTACCTTCTGTGGGAATTTCAAGTTTAGAGAGTGTAGTACTAACATCTAAACTAGATTTATCATCTTCTAAAATATCTTCAAGCTCCAATTCTAAATCACTTTCAGTTACTTCTATTTTAGAATCAAATCCAACTGGTTTTGCTATAGCTGCTTCAATCTCATTTTGTTCTTCAAGTGTCTTAAAACATTAAAAAAAATATTATAACAAATAGAAAACAAAATAAATTTTTGTTGTTGAATTATCTTACTTCTTCAATGTTGGCCATTGTTGCTTCTACTTTCTCTAAGGAATAGTCTCCTTCAAGATTAAGTTTCTTAAGTGCCATAACACCTGCTTTATAAGCTTGAAGAACCTTTAAAGTTAAAAATTTTCTTAGATAACAAAAAAGAATTTAAAATTATCATTACATTAAAATATTCTGTTAAAATTAACATTAGTTTCACAAAAAATATTGAAACTACAGTTGAACCTCAATAACTCGAACCTCTATTACTTGAATTTTCAATAAGTCGAAGCAATTCTCGTTTTCCGAATGGCCTTCCAATAATATACATTTGTATTCGTCTCTTTAAGTTGAATTTCTATAAATCGAATTATTCGATATCTCAAAACTTAATTTATGTTCCCAGAAATTTTGTTTATTCTATAACTCGAATTTAAATTTGTTAGATACAATAATTACAGATTACGTATAAATTTTCTATTTTTGTATGACCAGCCATCATTAGGAGAATTTGATTTCGAATAAACTGTGCTGCGTTCATCATACTGTAATTGCCAAATTGTTAAAAGCAGCCAATATAGCCTGACATTCAGATGCACTTTGACTGGCATCACTGATTTGATGCTGGAATCAGGCACCTGACTGTTCTATCTTCAATTTTTATGTAATGCAATTTTGTTTAGTTCTAATTAAAGTTCTTATACTGTATTGGTCTCTTAATTAAGAGTGTCTCATGAAAAACAACAGGAAAGTCTATTTTTTATCTTATAAACACTGTCGATCCATTGCCTGATGATATAAACAGTATGAGAGGCAGTGAAATCAATTCATTTTGCCTAAAAAGGTTAACAATAAGCACATGAACAAAAACAGTATTTTTTACCCTAATAACATGCAACTTTTTATGCTATACATTTTTTATTATTCCTAATTTGGGTACAGATTTCATTAAAATCAGCCCTGAAAACAGATAAAATTACCGGCATATAAAAATACTACACATACGGTGGATACCAGGGTTGCAGAGTTGGATAACAAATGATCCGACTCCAACTACGACTCCACCTTTAAAAAAAAATCCGACTCCAACTCCTTAAAATTTGTAAGGTCTGACTCCAACTACACCTTTTAAAAAAATCCAACACTGACTCCCTAAAATTTGTAAGATCCGACTCCTGCATAGTTAAAGTTAATATTGTAAATGTATTT
This sequence comes from Olivierus martensii, assembly GCA_000484575.1. NCBI lineage: Eukaryota > Metazoa > Arthropoda > Arachnida > Scorpiones > Buthidae > Olivierus > Olivierus martensii. The sequence goes on from AYEL01066035.1 coordinate 9,933, forward strand.
TATTATTGCAAGTGATTCTTCTGACTACTTTATATTAATTTTATAGCACTTTGGCTATAGATACTAGATAGGCCCATACTTTCTTACAATTTTTAAGGGAGATTATCCAAAATTTGGGCTGTGTATAGGTTGTTACAATTTACAAACAAATTTGGGCTGTGTATAGGTTGTTACAATTTACAATATCAACAACTGAGATAACACGTAGCAACTTTTAATACACTGAAAAGAGAAATGCATGTCCTCAAATTTTATATGATTTGTTTTATTGCTGTTGAAATTTGAATAATATAAAAAAAATCTTTTTCCTTGGAAGCATTTAGTTATGCCAAAATTACTTTAAATATTATTTCTAATTAACTATTCCAAGTTCTAACTAGTATAAATGCCTATTAAAATAAAATTAACAATGGATTAAAAAGTAAAAGCTTCCTTTTAGAGTTTTAAATTTTAAATTACATACCAAATAGGTAAATACCAAAATTAAATTTAGCATTATTTCTAATAAACAAAATAGCCTCAGTACATTCATTTGTCATTGCAATTCTTTGATCAGCTCTGATCAAATGGAGTGAGGAAAAGTATCTCTATGCTGATCCATGTTGGAGGCAGAGCTGTAACAAGAAGCGCAGCATCTTTTACAATTTCAGGATATTTAGAGATGGCCTCTCTAACATTTAATTTAGATTTTCTGTCAAAACGTTCAACTTCTGTTAGAGCTTTGTTAAATTCCACCTTGAAATTTGCTATTTGAGATATATTTGTAGGTTTATTTTTTTCAGTATCAGACTCTAGTTTGCTTCTTTTTCGGCGCTGGAGATGGTCTGCTTGATCCAATAATTTTTCAAAATCAGTTTCATCATCAGTATTTGCATTGGACATTGAATTTTTATTGAATTTTAAGTGCTAAAGTCTGTTTAGGCTTATACATGGATTTCGCATTTTTTACCAGTTTTCAAACTCTGAAGTTGGAGAGTCAGCTTACATTCAAGTATATACGATAATTTAGTAAATTTAAATTTAATTCTAATTTTTCTTTCATATATGTATATATTACCCTCCAGCAGAGTGAGCGAAGCACTCGTTTGGTCCACTGGAGTTTCCTCCGGCAGAGTGAACGGAACAAACGTTTGGTCCACTGTAGTTAAGTATCAAATGGAAAATCCACATCATTTGCTGAAATGAGCTGACACACTGCATTTAAAAAATTAAAATGACCTCTTATCAAACTAAATTAATGTTACATTGGCATTAGAGCAGATACCTTAGGCTACCTTCAATAACCCTCTTGCATTGTCTGTTTTTATTTCTTATAACTTGATGTGTAAGAGTGCTAGCCACTAGACCTACGAGTTAGGTTATAGGATTATATTTTAATCATTAATCAGAATCCTATGCCTAAGTTTCAGTTTGGCTTAGACCACAACACTTTCCATAAAATAGCCTAAATATGGTTCCAAAAGGAAAATATTTATCACTTAGAGTTGAGATTTATAAAATAACTAACAACACTATAGGGGTCTTTTCATAAATTTAGATAATTGATATTATTCATAACTTACTATCATTAGCCTTAAATAGTTAGAAACAATATATGAGTCGCTCACTTGCCAAATCGATTAACTCCACAAAACAAAAAGTGGAGAAAAATGATAAAATAATATAAACTGTTTTTTAAAATTCCCTTTAAAATATAAATTCAAATAAACATTGTGGTATGTATTATTACAGATGTAACTTTTATGTAATGACATATCAAATGCATAATATAGTATATCCTTGGAGTAATCATTAATTTAATTACAGATTTTGAGTGACTTAATCGATTTGGCAAGTGAAAATAAAAAAAAAATTAATATTATAGAATTCAATCTTCAAAATATTTTTAAAAATGAATTAATATGTATATTTTTCAAATGTTAAATAACAGTTTGAATTGTTAGACAATGGGCAGTTCTGCTTGTGGGTTCCCATAGCGGTATGCTACGCTTTCCCAAGATATTTAATGCTGGTCCTATGATTCATTTTGTGTAAAACAAAATGGGTGCTAAAATTTTGTAAGACAAATTTATTTATCTTGCAAAATTTTATTCTATTAATATTCACATAATACGTGGATATTAACAGAATAATGCTTTCATAAGGGCGGCAGGATGGCCGAATGGTAACACGTTAGCGTGCCACACTGGAGGACCGGGTTCGCGTCCTGGGTCTGGTCCTGGATTCTTTCGGAGTACTGGGCTCAGCCCGGTGATCCCCGTCCTTCCCCATCTGGCCCACCTCCAGGGGTGTGGGTGCAGCCCGTGATTGAAACTGGTCCCGCCCTCTTAGTAATCTTTCCGATTGGAAAGGGGGCGTAAAATATGCAAAAAAATAAAAATAAAAAATGCTTTCATAAGATAAATTTACTTTGTTTAATATAATAAATTTATAAGATGATTAAATACAAAAATAAGGAGGGCTATACTGAGACTCCACTGCAATATTGGCTCTAGAGCTTTTATTGCCCCGAACGAAAAGTTTTGTCGTGCTCCCTCAAGTTGTCAGTTTTGATCAAGGATGGCTCTGAGGCTCCACTGCAATATTGGCTCTAGAGCTTTTATTGCCCTGAACGAAAAGTTTTGTCGTGCTCCCTCAAGTTGTCAGTTTTGATCAAGGATGGCTCTGAGGGTGATTCAAACTGGACGGCAGCCCAGTCCAATCATTTTTTTTAAATTGTGTAAAAAATAATTGTGTCTTACTACAATAATAACAACAAAAACAAAATACTTTTTATTACAGACAAAATAAGAAATTTTGTCTGTAATAAAAAGTAATATGAAGACTGAATTCAAAGATATGAAACAGAGTTTAAAAGATTTGTTAATTTCATATAAACAGTTACAAAAAGATTTTCAGAAAAAAAAATGAAGCGGACATTGCTTCTGAGCTACATAAAGCAATAATCTGATAATGAGCTTCTTCAGTCCAACAGCACTAATACCTAAACATCTGTTTCAACAAATTATTTTAATTTTAATGTATGTAAATCATTTTCTACAGATTATTTTTTTATTTAAATGTTTGTTTTTTGTATTTAAAGAATATTGTGTAACAAAAAGTATTGCAAATATTTGACTTTATTACTGATTCCCCCTAACCCTACATTTCTCTCAGAAAATTAACTTCACCAACCATGGTGTTTTGCAGAAATGCAATTTCCATGGCTGATGGGGAATACTGTATAAGTTAGACAGTAGATAAATTCTACCTTCCATCCAAAAAAAAAGCTCTCTATGATCCAGAAAGCATCAGTGAATTTATAATTTTCAATAAAGGAAATACGGTATATTCAAAAAAAAAAAAAATATTGCTTTTATGTTACTTGAATTACAAATGTTCCACATGCTGTATTTTGTAATATATTTCATAATTCAACCAATTAGAAACTTATTATTTCAGAGATTTAAATAAACAAGTTTTGATTATAAAATGAGTATTTTGATTTAATCCCTGCAATATGTTAAATAATTGTATAGTTTTATATTAGATTTATTGCTAGAGCATTCTATCATCAAAATATTAATTATGTTGTAATTATATTAATATAATTTGTCTAAAATTCTTGAAGAGTTTTTGAAATTTCTGAAATTTGAAATAGCAAGTATGAAAGTTTGTAACTAAAATAATTGTAAATCAAGGAGTCTAACCGTTATATGGTTAGACTCCTTGATTTATAAATATTCAACAACCGAACTTTCCTGTTAAATTTTTTGAAAATTCTGGTAAATAGTTCAAAATATAATTATAGAGTATTTCAAAAATATATAAATATATTCAATAATGCTTTAAATGATTGAATGTGGAGAGTTAAAATGATATAGTATTGAAGTTGTCTTTAATGGCAGAATATTACTACAAAATTTCACAAAAATATACTGCATTGCTCTCTGGTTATAATGCAGGTTTGAGGAAGACTGTGTTATAACTGAACTATAACTATGGCTTTAGAATTTCTTTCAAAGCGATAGGGAATAGGAAAAACATGTTCATCCAAATCTGCAATATAAACAAAGGCATTATATCTGAGGAGCATTGTATTAATTCAGAAATTAATAGTGATACTCAGATGATGATAGCATAATGATGTCATAAGTTTCCTTATCCTTTGAAAAAGTAAGCTAAAAATTAGCCTTGATCCTTATTCCAGTATTTGGCAATATATATGACTTCATAACTTTGCAACGCATTATAAATCAAAATCACGAATAATAAGTAAATGATATTGACCAATTTAGCAATGAAATTTTGATCACCATTCATGTTCCTCTAAACAGTAAATCAGGGAATTCCAAAGGAGTGAGAGTTTTATATTATTAGGAGTGTAAGAAAAACATTTTTGTTTGAACTGTTGCTTACATTTAAAAGCTACAAAATAAAAAGTTGAAAATGAATATTGATATATCTGGTTGAGTGACTATTTTAATTTGTAATCCTGATAAATCTAACAATTTTTTTATGTTGAGAAGTCAGGTAACATTACACATTCCATAATTTGAATATGTCAAAGATGATTCCAAATCATCTTCATATACTATGTATACAATGGTAACTCAAACTAAACCATAAAATGTATTAGAAGTGGAATGGAAAATACAGTGTGACTATTCAGAACATTGCATGCATTAGTAGCATCATCTACATAATACATACTCTCAATATATTGTACTGATGTAATTTCTGGGATTACTAAATCCAAATCATATAACAATCCCCAATATCTTTACACATCTATATAATACACAATTCTACATAATAGGATATATTATAAGAATATCTAATTTCAATATTTAATTGCTCTGATTTATTTTCATATTTTATACATTAGTCAATTTAAACTTAAAAGTTGTTTTTAAAATTTACAAATCCTCCTTTTTGGATTTTTATTAAAAAATGGTTAAAGTGAATAATTAATTATATATATTATACACTGATCTTACATTTGTTTTAATAAACAATTTTTCAATGAAGGATTAATTATTAAAAAATTCAAAAATAAAAAATGCTTTTCTATAAAAATTAAATATAACAAAAATAAAACAATATTTTTGTTATAAAATTTTCTATAATAAAACAAAAATATTCTACATTTCTATATCTATTTTTATTGACTTATAAATGGTGCTTGCAGAAATGTTAGTTTTATGTAAGTTGAATTTTTATAATCATCACAGAATTAAAAACATTACTAACTATATAGTTGACTATAAGACACTATATATCATCTTGTCTTATAACAATTATTATTAAGAGAGACAAAATTTATTACCAATATTTCTATCAATCAATACAATTTAAATTCTGATAAGCTACACAATTTATGGACTAGAATTATTATTTCTGTGATCAATATTAAAAAGAAAAACTTTAAACACAAAAATCAATGAATAAATACAAAAAAGCACATTGGCTAAAATTATAACACAATAAAGAAGCAAAATTAAGAACCTGGTTTAATTTAAATGATTTATGTAATATAATTTTACTAATATGATTTACAAATTTGATAATATAGGCATATTCTTGTTTTCAAGCACTTCACTAATATGGCACTTTTTAACTATATTCAAATTTATTATTTTTAATACTTGCTTTGCCTTTAAGGCAGTTTTTGGCAGTGACATGTACATCAGTTCATGCCAAGATGAATTGAGCAAGTTTATTGGTGCCGTTTTGTTAATCATGTTCAGTCTATTTAAGAGTTATTGTGCACTAAATAAATGATAAATATGTTTTAGGTTTTTATATATACTGGCATGTGAAAAATTTGCTTTATGGAAAAGGTCTGAAACATAACCTATCATATTAGCAGGTATGCCTGTATATATAAAAGAAATTCTTGAACTTAGTGAAAGATGCAATTTAAAAATATAAAACGCAACTATGATACGAAAAAAATATAAAAATGTCATTAATATCACAGATATAAAGAACATACTTTTAAATTATAAAGTTAATTTGTTGAACTCTATTAAGAATTTATCTGTTCTAGTTAATGTGAGTGTAAAATAGACAATTAAAGAAGGCTGAAAATGTTTTGGTAAATAATCAAGGATAATTAAATTATATCTTTTCCTATTTGAAGATCTATCCATTTTATTAATGTTAATAATTTAACTATTAATATTATCATTATTTACCATTGTTATAATAATCCATGGTTATTATTGTAAATTATCAAATAAAAGTATAAAAATGATCTGCATAATAAATTTTAATACTGATCGTAAAAATATTTTGCATGTTAGAATTTTTTAAATGTAATAATCAGCTTGACTTCATGTAAGCTGAATATAACCTTAAATTGATGTATTAAATTAATAAACATATTTATTGCAAAATAAAACATTAAAAGTTATTTATTAAAATTACAATTATTTTAATTAATTAGTATTATTTAATTATTGCTATTTTCAACTTATATTATACAGAAAATATCTTACAGCTTTTTCAGAATTAGATTGTTGAATTTTATTAAGAAGACTTTCCAAGTTGTCTAATGCAGTTACTTTTTTCTTCAAATCATTTTCAAACCGTTTTTTATGTCTTAACAACATACTAGCCTGAAATAAGATCAATTTCATTGAAAGATTAGCATGTTTCTTTTAAAGGATATATCTAAAAAAGTTTAGAATACTATATAAAAATTCCTTACTTTGTCTTTATGCCCTTTTGAAATTTCAGATTTTGCTTCATCTCTTTTACTAAAATTTGAAAATTTATTTATTATAAATATATTTTGGCAAGTGAAAATTATGTTTATTGTTTTAAAAAAAAAACTATATTAAAAATAACTTTAAAATTTATAAAGCACTTTATATATTTTTTAAAATTTTCTATGAGGACAGCTCCAAAAATATGTGGACTGAAATCATTGCTCTGTGTCTAGTCATTTGAGAGAGTTCTATGTCTCTTTTTCAAAATATCATCCTTCCTATTCTATATACCAGGAGTGTTCAACCTGTCGATCGCAGAGCGATTTTTGGTCAATCTCTAGTTTATTCCTTTCAACTTACAAATTTAATTAAACTGAAAATATAACAATTTATTTATCATCATTTTGTATTATTTTTTAATTCTCTTTTAAGTGTATTGCTATTATTTATTTATTTTTTGTTAAAATTGTCAAATCAGTAATTTTATTATCATTTGGAAGTAGTCTATACATATGAAAAGTTTCCAATATTAATTGATATTGTGCAAAAATTTCTGTCACATTTCAGGTCAATATACTTGTCAAAATTGGCTTTTTCAAATATGAACGTCATAAAAAAAATCAAGAAACCAATTTACAAATGATCATTTGGATGATTGTCTGTGACTGGCAACTTCTTCATATCAATTGACTATAAAAATATTGGGAGCTCCAAATAATGCCAAATTTCACATTAATTTTTTTTTAATCAACCAGCATTTCCTTAACTTTTGAGTTTGTAAACAATCTGTTGTTTATTCTAACTTTGGTTTTCCAAAATAGAAAAACAAATATTTTATTTCAATATATTTGTTTTATTTGTTGAATTAAAATAATTAAAAGTGATGAATAAATTTTTAAATGCATAAATAAAGTTTTTCGTTTCTTTAAAGCTTTTAGGTTGGGAGAATGGGTCCTCCAAAGTGAGTGAGCACATTTAACTGCATAGTTGTATGTAATTAAATATCAAATTGGGAAAAAGTCATCTTTATAAAAGAGTAGATTGCCAAATAACTTAGCATAGAAAAGTAGCTCACATAGTAAAAAAGGCTGAACACCACCTGCTATATACAATTTACAGCAGTTCACTAGCTTCTGACACATGCTGCAGCTATTTTCTGAAAGATATTTCAGGGTAGCAGATATAGAATACTGTACTTAATTTATTCTATTTTTAATTAAATTTTTCCCTATCAACTCTTTTTTGAGGCTCAAAAAGCCCAAAAATCACATCACGCAAGATTTTTGTTGAATGGAAGGAGGTCTAGTGGTTAATTATTAATTTTTGCTAGAGCTTTCATTGTTGTTGGATAACTTATGGTCTAGCATTAATCTCAAAGAAACTATTCTTGATTAATCAGTTCCAGTCTTTTTGTTTTTTATGAATTGTTTCTTTGAGGTGAATTGTTTCTTTGAGGTGAACTCTTAACATGTTAACATAATATTCTCCGTTGATAGTTTGTTTCTTGGAAATCCAGTGCTGCATTATTATTCCATAGGCATAAAAAACAAAAATCAGCATAACTTTTTTGACGAATTGAAAATTCCAAAATGTTTTGGAAGAATACTATCACATTAAAATTAATATAATAAAAGTTTCCATAAAAGTAAAATGATAAATTCAATTTAAAATCATTGAAGCCTAATTTACATTCATCAGTAACTAAAAAATAACACAGTAGAGAAAGATTAATCAAAATTATGCAATTTAAAACAATATGAAGTAAGTCTATTTGTATAAATATAATAATAATAATAATAATACCAAATACAAATTAATAAACACGCTCACTCCTTATTACAACCGTTGATAGTTTGTTTCTTGGAAATCCAGTGCTGCATTATTATTCCATAGGCATAAAAAACAAAAATCAGCATAACTTTTTTGACGAATTGAAAATTCCAAAATGTTTTGGAAGAATACTATCACATTAAAATTAATATAATAAAAGTTTCCATAAAAGTAAAATGATAAATTCAATTTAAAATCATTGAAGCCTAATTTACATTCATCAGTAACTAAAAAATAACACAGTAGAGAAAGATTAATCAAAATTATGCAATTTAAAACAATATGAAGTAAGTCTATTTGTATAAAATATAATAATAATAATAATAATAATAATAATAATACCAAATACAAATTAATAAACACGCTCACTCCTTATTACAACTGAGAGATATAACTAGTGTAAATCTACCATAGCTCGATTTCTACTACAAGAAAATCAACTGCGTGAGAAGTGGGCATTACAGAAAGAAATTCCCGGAATACCCAAAAGAAAGCATGATGGAAAGGATCCAAAAGTCAAATAAGCATTAGATCAATGGATTTCTATAATTAGCGGGCAAGGCATGAATATCAGCGGCCCAGTGTTGAAGAAGAAGTCAGAGGAGATTGGTAAAAAACTAATAATTAGGTACCTATTTTAATAAATCACTAAAATAGGTAATTACTATTTTTTTACCTACAAATTACATATTTTAGAATTTATTACTACTTCATTTTTTACCTATTATTTATTTACCTACGAATGCATTAAAATAGGTAAATTATTATTTTTTACCTATTATTTATTTACCTACGAATTACATATTCTGATTATTATTTTTTTACCTATTATTTATTTACCTACGAATTACATATTTGTTATTATTTATTTACCTACGAATTACATATTTTATTTTAGAATTTATTCATTATTTATTTACCTACAAATTACATATTTTATTTTAGAATTTATTATTGTTTAATTGGGACAGCCACTTAATTGGGACAAAATGGCTTAGTCCCAACGTGTCCCAATTAAGCGGAATCCACTGTATTTGCAAAAGGATTAAATCAGTTTGTAAAACGTTGAAATAAATTTGCAAATGCTATAGCTTGATTTGCTTCTTCTTCATCAAAAATTACAGCAATCGTGGTTATTTCTTGTCTGTAAACTGAGCCATCTTAAAAAACACTGACTATAATCTGATCAAATTGCATGGATATGTATGAATAGATGTCACGGATACTGAACTGACACAGTACTGCCACGTCACTGACATGTGTGAATTGACTCTTAATCACTAATTCCATTTATTTTATATCTGCAAAAGAAAATGAATAACTAAAATCATTAGTTTGTATATAGGATAGGTATCAATGCTATTCATTGTGCTAAAAATATAGGATTCTTCTCCATGAAAAAGAAAAATTGTGTTTATTGAAATAATAAAAGAATTTCCATAGATGAAGAGCATAAATAATAAGATATAACTATAAAATTTGTTTAACATAAGATAGATATACAGTCAAACCCCAATAGGACATCACTATTCATTTAGGGATGATTTTGGTGACTAATCAGAATACAATCTTCAATAAAAAAATAATTAGTAAGAATACAGTAAATATACTGAAAATTACTTCAATGTTGGAATTAACTAAGATCTGTGTTCATTTGAAAATTTATTTGCATTTGTAATGGCAGTTTGGATTGGCAGTTTATCAAAAACATGTATAGTATAGTATAGAAATGAAAATGAACTCCAAATTTATTAAATTTAATAAAACAGAGTGCATTTATATTTAGCATCCAAACTTAACATTTCTAAAAAACTGCATACTTTACAGTATAGTATATGCACCATATATGTACAGTACTATATAGAAAACATGTCCATCTGCTGTTCTGATCCTCTACTTTGTGTTCATTTGAAAATTTATTTGCATTTGTAATGGCAGTTTGGATTGGCAGTTTATCAAAAACATGTATAGTATAGTATAGAAATGAAAATGAACTCCAAATTTATTAAATTTAATAAAACAGAGTGCATTTATATTTAGCATCCAAACTTAACATTTCTAAAAAACTGCATACTTTACAGTATAGTATATGCACCATATATGTACAGTACTATATAGAAAACATGTCCATCTGCTGTTCTGATCCTCTACTTTGAGTTCTCTGTAAAACACAATGTACATAGCTTACTGCACAATATCCTTATTTGCTCAGTATGCAATAAACTGATAGAAACAATCTGATTCTTATGATCTTAAATTTTCTACAACCTGAGTGTGAACCAGGCTTAAAGAGATGCATGATTAACTGTTAGTTCCACCTCTCCCACCTGCTGGTTACAAATGTTTTCAAGATGCAAGGTTGTTTATTTTCAAAATTTCATGTGTTCGTGTGATATTAGCTACTTAGGTTACAATTAAACTCAAAAACTAGCACAAGAGTGCAGAAAACTACTTTATTTTGACAAACGTTTTCAACCCTCTTTCTGGGTTATCATCAGGTTTAATACTTGTAACCCCAAAGGAGGGTTGAAAACGTTTGTCAAAATAAAGTAATTTTCTGCAGTCTTGTGCTAGTTTTTGAGTTTAATTGTCTTACAATAGTGCAGAAGAAGAAAAATGCAAAGAAATATTTAGGTTACATTTGGGAGCATTGCCCTTAGGCTCGGGCTAGCAGGATACTTTTTCCAGGCTGAGATTTAAAATTCATCCTGTTTTCAAGAAGAGAATGCTTTTATTTTTTGAAATCTGCTCATGAAATCGATTACATTTGATAACATTGTTCGAAAGACAGATTCAAAATGCATGTAATTATAGTATCATATCAGTGCTTATTATGTTCCACTGTTCGAATTCTTCAGTTTTAGTTCAGTATGGGATGAATTTTAGATATTATGATTATGTTTAGAGTTTGTCATTCAATGAATATTATTATTAATTAATAAAACAATATATCTGGCAATTTGAGAAATATATAAATATGAAAATAAAGCATATTAAAATTTACTTCCAATTGAATTTTTTTTTTCTTAGCCTGATTGCCATTAATGGTTAGCTTATGTAAAAAAAAAAAAAAAAAAAAAAAAAAAAAAAAACATGAATGGTTAGCTTATCTAAAAAAAAAGAACACCTAGTAAATCTATATTATTGGATCTGAAATGGCCTCACTTCTTAGCCAACAATTAGGGAAGTGGTATTAAGAAAATTTTTTATTCTTGATTTTATTAAAAACTTTTTATATGTAAATGTAAAATGTAAAATGTAAAATAACTTTTTATATGTATATGTAAATGTAAAATGTAAACTAGTTTATTGGACCTTAAAAGAAAATTATAATTTTCTTTTAAGGTCCAATAAGCTAGTTTGACTTTGTTTTGTAAATGTAACTATATTCTATTAAACATTATACTTTTGTTTTTACTTATTAATTTTTTATATGCATAAAGAAATGCTGATAGAGACAAGATATACAGTTTCCTTGTGATAAATAACTATTCGATACTAGCAATGATATCCATTTCTTGGAAATTTCAGGTATATAATACAATTGTCATCAAGATATTAGTATCCTTGCTAGTAATAAAAAAAATTGTAATTAATTTACATGAATTTATAGATTATATTATCATGAATTAAGATGCCAAATTATACAAGGCTGTGACCACTTTTAGAGCCTAACATAGACTGGCCAACATTCCTGGTTGAACTGGAAGTTAGAGGGAGTCATTCAATGTACCAGGCACAAACCATGTGGATTTATTTACTTTATGAAGCTTACAATAAGCCATGCAGAAGTATCATTTAACCATATATTTCATTTATTACAGGGCAATATCATAGTGACATCACACATCCATAGCTTTTGTAACATTTTTATGTCATAATGATGTCATATAATCCATTATAGCAGTGGTTTCCAAACTTTGTGTGTCTGTGCCCCCATTTTTTCATAAAAATTTGGCACGCCCCCTCATTTTCATAACAGTCTAATTTTATAAATACTTTCTATTTACAATTTAATACTACAAAACAATATACCATATTTTGCATAAATAAAGTTCTTATACATAAAAAAAATATATTTATAATCGGGTAATAATTTTAAAATAATTAAACAAATCTTACAAAAAATGAAAAACAGAATACATGTTTAATATAACATAATATTTAACGTGATGAGAGGGCTTTTTTTCCACACAAATTTTCTCAAATTAGGTGTTGTGGAAAATATCGCTACTCACAATTCTTTTCAATCACTAAACGAGATTGATATTTTTTCTTTAAAATAATTACAGCAGAAAGTTTCTGGATAAATAGATATACTGTATCTACTGAATTTATAAGTCTTATTGATTCATTTTTTTTCGACATTAATTTGAATTTATTTTTTGCTTGTATCAAAAATGGTGTTTTTGTTAATTCTTGTGCACCCCCCTTGCAATAGACTCGTGCTCCCCTAGTGAGGCACACCTCACAGTTTGGAAAACACTGCATTATAGCATTTGGAATTCATTAGTTTTTTTATGTCCAATTTCACCATCATATTATATTGCAATGATGTTATCATAATGTAAAATTAATTGATTATGAAATTTGAAATTTAGCAGTCTATGTCCTATTGAATACTTTTCTCAAATGTAATTGTCAGATTAAATGCTATGCCTATATTCTGAATTTGATCAAAATCGGTAAAGCAATGCGATATGTAAAGGCATTTATGGAAATCGGATCCCCTTTCCACCCCTTTTGTTTTGACCCGATTGTGTTCAAATTTAGGGGACCTTCGAGTAAACTAAGAAACACCTATATTCCAAATTTCATCGATATCGGTTAACTAAGAAACATCTGTATTCAAAATTTCATCGATATCGGTTAAACGATGCGGCAGGGCCGCCGAGAGGGGGTGACATCCATGACTTTTGTCACGGGCCGGCATCGAAAAGGGCCCGACCGTCGGGCATGAAATGTCACATAACGTGTCCAATAGTTCTCAGACTGCCGACAGAACAACCATAGCAGTCGTACCAAAATAAACATTTTTGTATATAACATAGTATGTAATATATGGAATTTTGAATTTATTGTTTGCCTTTTTTAAATAAAATGCTTTTATGTTTTATATGTTTTTTTTTTATTAAACCAAAGTGATGCACTTTTTTAAGTGGGGCCTTTAAACCAAGTGATGCATTTTTTTAAGTGAGGCCCGGACCATTTAAAAGAGTGCATCACTTGACATGGGCCCGAAAATATTTCTCGGCGGTCCTGTGTAGCAGTCTGCATAAGAGGGGGAGAAGAAGGAGAAGAAAAATGACGCTTTTTTGTCGATCTTTGCAATTTTTAAACCGCTTTAATTCTAAAATTAATTGATTATGAAATTTGAAATTTAGCAGTCTATGTCCTATTGAATACTTTTCTCAAATGTAATTGTCAGATTAATAATATTTAACTTAGGACCAAAGTTACTGCGAGTTGAATTTTGGCTGTAATGACTACTGTACTTGGCTTAGAGTCACTGCCGTGCCTCTTGATATTTATTGAAAAAAATAAACCAAAAGTATATACGAATCCATTAGAATTAATTTTCATCAATTGTAATTCACTTTCGTATACAATTTTCTACAAAGTTTTAAATTAAACATAAAGAAACACTACTATCAAACCCAAACATATCTAATACCGATTTATGATATTTAATGTTGAAAATAATGTTGATAATCATTACTAACTTAGGAGAGATACAAGATATATCAAGTATATTGAGATGAATTTTTTTCAAGTGTATAGATCACAAATAATTAAATTATTTTTAAATTTATTTAAAGATTTCTATATCACTTTCCGCAATTCTCTTGATAGAATAGCAGCTTTCGAATTAAAGAATCGAGTATGGAATCTTGGATTTCACCTCTGATTTTTTAAGGCAGAACTGGTCCTTTAATCCCTATCATTCTAAGCACAGTCACTTTATTCTTCTAAGCCCCGATAGATCTCATTACTTGGCCCTTTTTAATGGGCTGTAACTTAACTCACATCCTTCTACTGATTTGAAAGCGTTAAAAAAGTTGTAAAGTTGTATTTAGCCCTTGTTATAATTAGTTAATTTAAAGATTTTATTTCTCCAATGTCAATATAATCCACAACATCTTGTCCGATAAATTGTTTCCATTTTATAGGACGAATGCAAGAAAGAGACGAGGAAAAGTATTGATCGACCTTTAGCATTAAGGAATAAATTTTAAAATATTATCTCATAACAATTTCTTTACCTATAAGGAAAAAATAACTCTCCAGAGTACAAACTTTCTCTGTTTTACTTTCTACGTAAATATATCGATATAAAAACCTATAAAATTTCTAATTTCACTATTATTACATCAGAATGTCGAAGCATCTCAGAAGGTAAATATTCAGGTAGGAAGAGTCAAAATATCTGAAAAAGAAAATATTTTTCAATACAGTGAATAAGAACTTACATAAACCCAGATTTATTTTTACGAATTTCTCTCTTTGGGGAATTTCGAAAGAAACTGTTCGTTGGAAATAACTTTCATATATATTAGATGAATTGAAAAATATATAGATATAGTTTTATAATTTAAAAGTTAAACGTCATCGAAATATCACATACCTGGAAAAAACGAATACATGCATATTTGAAAATGCAATTTGTATTTCCAACATAAAAAATCGTTGGATTTTTTTCTCATTTAAATTTGTAAAATTTTTTATTTTTTATATTTTGCTAGCATTTATGCCGCTGTATCAACAATGAGTTATGTAACATATGGTTCACTATGTACTGCGTTGAGAATTATTTAATATAAACAAATATTTGAAATGGATAAATATATAAATAACTTGTTTTTTAAGCTTAAATCAGGATACTGCAGCTTAAAATTCAAACATTCCAATATAAGTTACAGTATATATATAAATTTACACCTCGCTCTCTCTTTTCCACTGCAAACTATAATTCTTTATAATTGGAATGGTTTTTTTCATCGCTAATTATTAATGCTTTTGCGGTTAATGAAATTGGTGAGTGCAGTGAGTGCGTACTGTGTACCTTTTTATTTGTCTAGTTTTAGACAAATAAGAAATATATGCATTAATTTTTCATAAATTTGCAATAAATTGGGAAGAACGTAAATAAATGAGAGCAAATTGCATCAAGAGTTTGTAGAAGATTCGCAAATACTATAAGATTATATGCATGTAATACAGGATGAACATGAAGATTAGATTAGTTTGATTAAGCTGCCATATCCTCATGGGATATTCTTTATCTGGCGGCAGCCACGTACAGAACCCATCACATGCTGGCCAATACCCATGATGAGGTCAACCGGATGATTGAAGGATGGGGTTCAATAGGCCGAGCCCGGACCCCTCCTGAAAAATTAGATTGTGGGGGATCTGGATATGAATCCAATCCTCCAGGGTGGTAAGCCACAGCTTTACTACGCAGCCATCCGGCCGATGAACATAAAGTGTTGCACTCAAATAATTTTAAAAATATGCGAGATGTTAGAAATCTGCTATAATAGTCAAATAGAATAATTTCCAATGCTAGCATACATTTGACATTGAGATCAAAGAGAAATGGCGACTGTTTCTATTTTTAAAAGTTTTTAGCATCTGATATTTGAAGCATTAAGTTATATACTGCCAATTCTAACATGATAGAAAAACATAAGTGACACAGCATTTCTCGAAAATTAATGCAATATTTTTTCCTCTCTGCACATTAATCTACTGTTTCATAAATGCTACTGAGTCATGGAAACAATCTGTATATTGCATTTGAAATTATTTCTCTTATATTAAAAATATAGCATAATCATTAAAAATTTTTTTTGGAAAAATGGCTGTATTATATTGTTTAAGCATTTTATTTTGCTACATATTTTTCAAGTTTTTATAATTAAATTAGCTTTATTAATGGTAATAATTAACTGTTCTATATAGTCTATATAATTAATTATTTTTGATCAAGTATTTTTTGCAAGTGGATCGCATTTATTAATTTCATATTTTGTTTGCTAATATTATGTATGTATAGACCCATAAACGTATTTCAAATTCATATTATTATTATTTGCTAAACTACAAAGTTGTTTGTTTTCAGTTAGAATGTTTACTTTCTAACTGAAAAACAAACAATTTTATGGTTTAGTAAATAATAATTTTCGGTGGAATTCATTTTGGCTTCTGTTTTTTTGGGAAGAAGGATCTATATTACGGAAAATTGAAGTTAGATTTCAAACTATTGGGGTAATAATCCATGTATTGCTTAAGTTAGATATTACTGTTAATGAAATTAAGAATGTTAATGTTTAAATTGCAAAAAATATAAAGATAGAGTAAACTTCATCGTTTTCCAAGATTTTTACGTTTAAAAAATAATAAGAAATTTTAAATGTTACATATTTTGTTCACTATTTCAATTATACGTTTAATAATTGTTGAAATGAATTTATTATTCTTATTTTAATACTTTACAATACAGAGATCAAACACTCTGACATTTAAGATTTGTTAAACAGTATACAAATAGAATAAATATTATTATTATTATTATTAAATTTACTTAAATAAACACGTAACAAACATGATTGATTCTCTGATGGTTCACAATAATATAAATGTATTTCATTCAATTTTGTTAATATTTATAGCGAATTATTGTGCGGGTGAGTGAAAGAACTAATTTAATTCATATATCCTTTTATTTTTTTTGGAATGCAAAAAACGATAAAAAAAGATAATTATATGATATAATGTATAATCAGAATATTTTTGCAACTCTTAAATGTTAAAAAAATTTCATTTTTACTGTTGTGATCAGTAAAAATTTCGAATCTTTTACATAAACTACAATTTTCTGAAAATGATTAAGATATGACTAATAATATATATTTGATATAAATTTAATAAAGAAGCTGTTTTTCATGTTAATGTATATATTTCACGGAATTATTTATTTCTGAAGTATTTTTAATATATTATTGCATATCTCCGTCAGCTGTGATATAACTAGAGTTATTGAAACACTCGTGTATCAGTTATATCACAACTGATGGAGGACTTTAACTCGAGTTTATGAACTAATATTTAAGAAAAACTCGGGAAAGCTTCAGATATCTGAACTTTTTTGATAAATGTTTAATTTTTTGCTCATTGAGTTTGAAAGTCTACTAATTATCAATAAATGCAAAAAATGAAAAATAAATCAATCATCACGGCCATAGTTAAGTTGTAATGATCAGTTAATGATTTTTGTTCCATGATACATGAATTGACTGAATCAAACTGCACAAAATATAAATGCTTTAAAAAATAAAAATTATGTATAATAGAAAGTTGTAAAAAAGCAATTAATAACCAATAACAGTCAAAAACGTTATGTAAAATTGTATTTCACAAAGTCAAACAAAAAACAAATAACAACATCAGTTCCATCATGTAAATATTTAATATAAAAAATAATGTAAAAAACCATAACTTATGCAAAAATGAAAAAAAATATATATAAGAAAAAATTGCATAACATTACATTTTATATATGTAAAATTCAGTATCACTGTCTAGTTTGAACGATTAAGGCGCGCCGCTTTAACCGTTCAAACCTTATTGAAAAGAATCTTGTTGCTAGACAGTGATACTGAATTTTACATATATAAAATGGCGTAAACGTTTGACAGTAAAATAAGGACAATCTACTAAAATAAGGTTTTTAGTATGTGTACTGTTGCAAATCGAATAATCTTTATATATAAAATATGTTGATAAATGGCAAATAATGGCATTAGATTGTACCCAATGAGCCCCTGCTACTACTAATTTTCCTTCCTGTTTCTATAGCAGCTTGATTTCTAATGTTGGGAAACTAGTTTGGCAGCACGAAATCGTGGAATTTAAAGCAGATCTAGTAGTTCTAATGTATTTATTCTTTAATGGAAAATTACAAAACTGTAAACTATTGGAATAAACAAAAAGAGATATCATTTCTCTATATCTGTTTCGGTGCAAATGTATCACAGATATGTATTTTTTATTTCTCAGTAAATACTGTTTAAAATTTAAAAAGCTTTTAATGGATCGAATTAAAAAGGTTAAAGACCAGAACAATACTTATTTGTGAAAAAACTGTTTACTCAATTGCCTGGAGCCAGCAATTCTTATATAACTAATATTATAATTTTATGCATTCTTTTTTTTTTAAATGCAAATTTATTTATTGTAAGAAAGACATTTTTTTCGTGATAAAAGAAGATAACATTTTATTTGTAATTATTCTTATTATTTTCAATAAATATAATCATACGATTGTTAATAACAATGTGTTTACTATTCCATTCAATGTTCTATCTCGATATTTCTGAATATGTTTATAATCATTTAATAAAAATAAATGCTCTTATATTATTTTAATATAATACCTTAATGCAGTTTTAATAATATTTATAAAGATTTTATAATAGTATTAATAGCAACAAGTGTAATATAAAAATATCAGTGATTAAAAATCGTCAATACTAATTTTATATACTACATTTAGAGATACCATTGATATTAAATTGTTCGATGGATGTTTGTTTTCTTGCAATTCTATAAAGCAAATTGTTAAACTTAATTGAATTTCACGTATGAGTGCTTAAATATAACAAACAAGTAGACATTCCAGAACTGTAGAACAGATAAATCACTTTTATATGTTCTAATGTCGAAAACATCCATGTATTCTATTAGGAATTATTATTATTTAGCAAAAACAGAAAGCAGTAAAGAAAATCATCAGGAAATTAATAGTAATAATTCTTCTTTAATATCTTTTCTTTAATACACAAACATCAGCAAACCAATATTTTTCAGTATTGCACCAAGATTAGTTTTATTGAATGTTATTGGGTGAAGACATCAATGTGTTTAGCAAAACGAATTACGATTTGTTTTTGAATCTGAGAGAGAAATTAATAGTAGAATATTTCTGTCATGTTTAGGCTACTTTTCATTATTGTCTAGCTTTGCGGTTCCCAAACATTTTTAATCGTGCACCCTTTATCAGTAAATTATAATAGCACGCACTCCTTTTACCAGACAAATAATAATAACATGCACCCCTTTTACCAGCAAATAATAATAGCACGCACCCTTTATCAGAATAAATAATAATAGCACGCACTTTATTAGTAAATAATAATAGCACATAGTTAGTTTTTTTTTTTTAATTTTTAAGGGCACACCATTAAGAATGAATTGGGGACTACTATGTCTAAATGCTAAAAAAGTAGATGAAAAGAGTAAAGCAGTTTCCAATATTGATGCATATTTTAATATAATCATTTCAAATATAATAAATAATTATATTATTAACAATATAAATTCAGATATATCAATGATAGATATTTTTTATTTTAATATAGAATTTGTAGCAATTGTTTTTTTTATAAGTTTTTATATGATGATAATATACTTGAGTCTTTCCACTGAATGAAACTGGAACTTTCTATAACCGGCAATAATTAAAATATTGTGTCTAGAGCAGCGATCATTCTCTTCAAAAAGTTTTAAGCATCTTTTCTTGATTGGAAGACCACATTTAAAATTAATGCCTTACGAGAAAAATAAAGACTTTTACATTAAGTAAATAGTCTGAAAGGTTAATTATGTTAACTATTTACATTTTAATTTCCTTAAAATTAATGATTTTCAATTTATGTTCAAAATTATAACACTAAATGATGGTAGTTTTTTAAGTTTGAAATGGAAGTTTTATACTTAAAAAAAAATTGTGTTTTACTGAATGAATGGGATTTATAAAAACATTTTAAAGTGATTTTCAAATATAGTATTTCATAAAATATTTAATGTTTTTTGAATGTCTGTTATATAAATTTTTGCGATTACAATAAATGCCACTTGCATCACAGTAAAAACTTATAGAGTCACATGCGGCCTGTGATCTGTAGATCTAGAGGTATCTTCACATAAATAGTTACTTTAAAGAATGATAATATATTAAGTTTTCTTAAGATATGAGTTTTCTTTGACGATTCTCCAAAAAAAGAAATAATAAATATGTGAAGAAAAGAAAGATTCTCTTTCATATACAATAACTGTTTATGATAACAATAACTCTAGGCATATTATTTTAATTGTCACGCTAGAGGAAATTCCTGTTTGCATTCAATTTATCTGTTATAAGATAAATTAAGATGTATAATGAAATAATAATAAGCAGTTCCGGAAAGAACTAAAATTGCCTATTTCCCGAATGTTATCTTTATCTTCAAGTAATTAAAGTTAACAAATTAAAGTATAGATAATCAATGGCATAATCTATATGTTGAATGTTATTGAAATCTATTAGATAATACAGTAGATTATTGTTAATATTTTACTGAAATAATTTCGTAATTATTATTATTATACATTAGATGACATACTCAATGCTACTTGAATAAGGTTTAAATGCAATTAAATTACATACTCTAAATAATAATCTATGTATATTACGTTCTAAAAGCTATAATAGCAAATTCAGGCAAGTCATATGCTACTTAAATTTAACTTGAATAAGATTTAAATGCAATTAAATTACATACTCTAAATAATAATCTATTTATATTACGTTCTAAAAGCTATAATAGCAAATTCAGGCAAGTCATATGCTACTTAAATTTTGATAAAAATTTATTTTAATAATGACAATAGATGGTGCTAAGTGTTAAGTAATATAGTTAAGTCATATGTTGCTCCTGGATCACTAATACTTAGCGCTATCTACTGTTAATAATGTACATTATAATAAAATTTTGATAAAAATCAAATGCCATCGTAACCGGCGACGAGGAGACTTAAAAGTGGAACATCAATACAAAATTTCATAAAAGTCTATTAATTAGTTCAAAAGTTATTAGTGGGGAACAAACAGTAGATATGATGATGATCTTATAAGCCTTCTTTTCCTTCGGGAAGTAGAATAAAATAATTAGGTCGGCCGGATGGCAGTGTGGCTTACCATCCTGGAGGATCCGGGTTCAAATCCGAGTCCCATTCCTCCAGTTTTTTAGGCGGGGTCCAGGCCCGACCAGTTGAACCCCATCCTTCAATCATCCGGTTGACCCCATCAGGGGTGTTGGCTAACCTGTAATGGGCTCTAAAAGTGGCCGCCACTAGATAAAGAATTGTGGAGACTCCGGACCCGGAAACGGAAATTCGGAAAGATCGAACCAAAGGCGTTGAGCCTATAAACGATTCAACCCAAAATCGCGTGGATAAGGACGACTGTCTGAGGCGATTCAATGAAGAACAACATTGAATTAGATTCAACAGCTTCTTTATTGATTAAAATAAATACGAGAGAGATTTGGAATTTACAAGAATAGTTTCTCGACAAAATAAGGAGAGTAATACCTGGAGAAACAAAACTTCACTTGGACGACGTGGGAGACACTAACAGTCTTTAATCCCTTTTCACTTTCAGTCTTTAGTCCAAAATATCGATGTGTATAAACATAGCACAACAGATGGATTGGGTAGAAGAGAATTACTATTTAACTTCCGTCAATGTCTTCCTAGATAATCAAGGAGATTATGCGAGCGAGTACGCAAAACAGGAAAGGATGCACAAAATTAGAAACAGCAAATTAAACCAGCCAAGACTTAGAACCAAAAACCTCGATGACTTTGTGAAAAACCTCGGCAACGTCTTGGCAAAAGCCACGTCTCGGAAAGAGCGACGACTTTCGTTTTAACAACTCTTTTATGTACCTGACCTCATCCTCACCTTTCCCAGGGATGGCTCTGTTATTCTTTCTTACACAACCGTCCTGATAGATCAGGTAACATTCCTAACACGACATTTGAATAAACCATCTTAAATTATTACTTCCAAAGAACAGTAAGACAATCCGGCACCTCCTGTTTTTCAATCAACTGCGTCATTAGATTTAATTTCAACTGTGTCGTTAAATTTGATTTCGATATTTCGATTCGTATCCGCGACAAGAGGGGTTTCCGATCCCCACAGAATATCCCATGAGGATATGGATATATTGCTTAACCAAACTATCCTAACCGAAAAATAATTAGGAATATAGCTTTGCGTAGAATGAAAATCGTTTAGTTTTGTACAAACATATTTTGTTGCCCATAAATTTAATACTGTTCATTTTTCCATTATTTAAAATATATTTGAATTTTAATTTCATTTATGATATATGATTAAAAATTCTTTTATAGATTTTTAACTAACTAAATAAACCAACATAAATGGTTAATTAAGCATCAAAAACTGTTTCTTACATTTCTGTGTGATTTATCGCAAAACACATGTATGTGACATGTATCTTTCCTGCGTAATAAATCAGAATCATATGTGCTAAGTCACGAAATCAATTGAATTTCATTTGTCAATTACTTTTAACTTTCAGGAAAGAATTGAAAACTGTTTCTTACATTTCTGTGTGATTTATCGCAAAACACATTTATGTGACGTATCATTTCCTGCGTAATAAATCAGAATCATATGTGATAAGTCACGAAATCAATTGAATTTCATTTGTCAATTACTTTTAACTTTCAGGAAAGAATTTGTAACAATTTTTTTCATATAAAACTATCAAATCCATATAGTGTATAGTACATTTCATTCATATCCTGATAATTTATAGACGGGTAAGGACAGACATATTTAGATTTCATTAACTATTTCATTTTTTTAATAACAGAATACTGTTGTGAATATTTTATTATTTTGAATTCATAATTAAGTAACTACGTAGTATTGTAAAATTACAAATAATCTAAATAAATTAGGATAGACATATTTAGATTTCATTAACTATTTCATTTTTTAATAACAGAATACTGTTGTGAATATTTTATTATTTTGTATTCATAATTAAGTAACTACGTAGTATTGTAAAATTACAAATAATCTAAATAAATTAGTATTGCAAACATATTTAACTTCAATACTATTTTTTTAGATTATTTATAATTTTACAATATTATTACCATCTTTTAAAAGTACTTACTAATTACTATTTTTGAAAAGTATTTATTAATTACCATTATTAAAAGTGTAATTAGATTTTACAATCTTATTTTAAACTTTACATCGTTACTTAAGATGTACAGTATGTTTAAAATTTGATTGGAAAATAAATACTTTTTTCTCAATTAGAACAAATTTATATAAAAAAATATAAACAATATTAAATATGTAAATAATAATATGATATAAATAAAATTATATAATCAAATTAAATAAGCTATTCAGAAATTTTTATTTATGTAAAATATTTTTCATAAATATAAGCCCTATTGCCTCTATTATTTCCATATTAGTCCTGTCGTCTCTATTATTTCCATATTATTAGCACTATCGTACCTATTACAGTGCACAGATTACACTTACGGATATTCTACTCCCTATACCAGCCTTGAAAATTTTGGAGAGCATTAGCTAGACAATCAGAAAGCAGCTCACAGTTTCTCTATTATTTCCATATTATTAGCTCTATCGTTCCTATTACAGTGCACAGATTACACTTACAGATGTTCTACCTTCTATACCAGCCTTGAAAATTTTGGAGAGCATTAGCTAGACAATCAGAAAGCAGCTCACAGTACAGAGATGACGCTTCAACCGATTTATGTTACCGGATACCATGTGACTTACGAAACTTGTATAAATGTGTTCCGCTAACTTTTAATAATGGCGCCCAGTCTAAATTCAAACTTGAGAACTCACGTTATACATTTCACGTGATTTTAATTCAGCAAACAATAATTTTTAAATTTAAACGAAATGATTTAATAATTTTGAAAATCTGACATTAATATAGTTAAAATATACAAACTTTTTTAAAATAATATAAAATTAGAAATGTAACATGACAAAGAGGGCGCTACCGTTGTTGAAATTTCCACTAAATGTGCTGAGTGAAACATTTGTATAAATGTAATCTGTGATACAGTGGACTCTCGATTTTACGAACTCGTACAGACTCTCAAAAAAATTCGTAAATGAGAATGGTATTAATTAACATTAGGGACTTTTAGGGACCAACTAAATAGTTCGTAAAAGAAAATAGTTCGTAAATTGGAGATTCATAAAAACGCGATTCCACTGTATTTCCATATTTTCAACCCTGTCGTCTCTATTATTTCAATATTATTAGCCCTGTTGCCCCTATTATATTCATATTATCAGCCCTGTCGTCCCTATTAATTCTATATTAATATAAGTATGAATCTGGCCAATTTGATCTTACCAGTAGCTTCAAAAATATAGGTACAAACATATCTTTTTCTATTTTTTAATAATATTTCATATATCTTAAAATTTTTTTAAACAATTTTAAAACATCGAAATATTCTTTTATAGTATTATATCCATTTACTCTTACTATTTTTTTATTTTTTATTTTATTTATTTAATTTTTGCAGTCATTTATTATTTCATCTCTGCCATAATATAGAAAATTATAAAAAGAACTGTCTTTCCTATTAAATTATTAATTAATTGTAGAAATGATTAAAATTTCATATATTTTGATGTTTTGGCAAGAATTACCAATAGCCTATGGTTACAATATTTAATAAACAACTTGTTTAATTTGTTTGGTTATCACTATAAAAAAATAAACTACAAACTAATTAGAAAAATAACGAGATGCAAATTTTAATTAAATGGAAATAATTTAAATTTATAGTGTAAATGATTTTTTAACAACTTAAAAGTGATTAAGTGTATAAAATAATTATATAAATTTCCATAACAAATTTTTTTATCTCGTTATTTTTCTTAAATGGAATTTTAATTAAATGGAAATAATTTAAATTTATAGTGTAAAGGATTTTTTAACAACTTAAAAGTGATTAAGTGTATAAAATAATTATATAAATTTCCATAAAATCCTCTTAATGTATTGAAAGATGCTCTCATTTCTGTTTTTATAATAAATAATTGGCAAGATACTGTATGTAAATTACGTATACAGTATCTACATAAATGTGCGATTTTTGAAGTGTAATTCAATATATTATTTTTAGTAGTTTAGTTTAATTAAATACGTAATTAGTTCCATTTTCGAACAAAAAACTTATAATAAAGTTAATTTTTTAATTTTTTCTAATTAAACATTAATATAATTAATAGCTTTGTTCCAGCAACGTGTTCTGAACATTTGTTTAGTGCGCATGTCTTGAATCGACCGGCCATTTCGGCCATTAGCTAAGTTTCACGATGAATAACCACAATAAACTTAACACAAACTGTTTAAGAAAAATTTATTTTCATATTTTACATCACTGTTCATCATCGGCCATTAGCTAACTTCACAATGAATAACTACAATAAACTTAACACTAACCATTAGCTAAGTTTCACGATGAATAACCACAATAAACTTAACACTAACCATTAGCTAACCTCACGATGAATAACCACAAACTTAACCACTAACTTCAGTTTAAAAGAAAAATTTATTTTCATATTTTACATCATTGTTCATCATCTAAATTATTAGCTAATCTCACGATGAATAACCACAATACTAACTTAACACTAACTGTTTATGATATTCTGGCCATTAGCTAACTTCATGATGAATAACCACAATACTAACTTAACACTAACTGTTTAAGAGAAAATCCACGATGAATAACCACAATAAACTTAACACTAACTGTTTAAGAAATATAGGATGAAGAATAACCACAATAAACTTAACACTAACTGTTTAAGAAATATTTATTTCCACAATACTAACTTAACACTAACTGTTTAAGAAATATTTATTTTCAGATTTTACACCATATTTTTACATCATTGTTCATCATTTAAATTAATAACCACGATAAACTTAACACTAACTGTTTAAGAAATATTTATTTTCATATTTTACTCGTTAGTGTTCACCTAAATTAATAACTTACCAGGAATTGCGACTCATATCATCATCAAACGAACCGCCAAATCAAAACTAAAATAGCGAATAGAAAGCGGAAGTTGAGCGCCGCCTGGCCGCCAATTCTGGGTCGAGAATTGAGTGAATAGGCCGATTTGCAATTAAGCATTGCAACTTTATTGAATCAGTAAATTAGTTCCAGATAGCATTAATAAGTCGCTCCCTATCTTAAAACAGGGCTTCATCATCATCGAAATAATCCATAAATTCAAAATATGATGATGATGATGATTCAGAAGATGAATATATATCTGAATCCAAATGATGAGGAAAAAGGTCCATGTTCAATCAAATTACAATACTTAGGTCATTAAACCTTTAACTACCAACGCTTTATATCATTAAACCAGTTTGTTATCGAGATCAATCAAATTACAATACATAGGTCATTAAACCTTTAACTACCAACGCTTTATATCATTAAACCAGTTTGTTATCGAGACGGATAACAAGCTGGTTTAATGATATAACAAGCTGGTTTAATGATATAAAGCGCATGCGCGGGATTAAAAGTTCGACTATTTGTGTGGAGCAAAATATTCTAGTTCCGAACTTGTTCCAAACAGGCTTGAGCGCTGTTGGAACAGTGAACATTCTGCAAAATGTTTTCACTCTGGTCTGCTGGAACGTTATTTTCGCTTTGCGCATGCTCGGACAGTTCAGAACTCGTTGCTGGAACAAAGCTATTAACAGTGAAGTGAAGCATGAATAGTTTTTACGATTTAATTAAATTTATATCGCAAATCTATTCAAACTGTTGCTTAAATAACTGATTTAAAAATTTAGAAATATAATTGTTTCAAATGTAAATGTATATGAATGTTATATATTGAATGTATAAACATATTTGTTTTTGTTGAAACAAACTCATTTTAAAGTTAATTAATCTTGTCTTCATTTATTAATTTTAAAATTAATTATATGTTGTTTTTATAATTCATTATAAAAATTTTCCGTAATAAAAAAATTTTCATTCTCATTATTTAATTAAAAATCGATCAATCGATCATACGACTTTTTTCATTAATCGATTTTATGTCTTTTCGAAAGTTCAAAATTATAAAAATCGGATCATTAATATCTCCAGTAATATTGAATCGATTTCGATTATTTTTGACAAATTTGATCAAATCGTAGTTCCGAATAATGTACGTGTACGTAAATTTTATTCAAATTGATTAATATATTCATGATATATTGGTCAAAACATATGAATATTTTTTCTCTTATTACGTTAAAAATATCGATCTTAAAATTTTATTCAAATTGATTAATATATTCACGATATATTGGTCAAAACATATGAATATTTTTTCTCTTATTACGTTAAAAATATCGATCTTTTATCGATTATTTGAAACGATTTGGTTCTCTAGTAGTTCACAATAATAAATTTAAATTAAAAATGTTTGGTATTTATTACTTACAACGAATAGACACACGACAGACAGTTAAAAAATTGCGATTAAATATTTTTAATGCATTTATTTGTTTTGATATTTAAAAAATATTTTTGTTTTTTAGCTCTTTAATACGATTTATTAATTAAAAATAATAAAATTATTGTTATCTCTCTAATATTAGAAACAAAAACATTAAACATGAAATTTCATAATTAAAAAATCATATTTATTTGTTCGTGTACTGGTTCGTAATCTGGATATAATCAGAAAAATATCAATAATATGATAAAATTACTCAAAAATATTTGTACTCGACCATTTTATTGATTAGTTTATTATTGTACATCATGGAACTGATCATATGTATAAATTTAATATTTTCATTATTTGTGGAATCGCAGTGCAATAGTTTTCCAGCTGATAAGCGTGAGTTATATTCTTTAATTTTATATAATTTATATTTACAGAGTAAAAAGTTGTAACGTAATCTACGTAAATTTGGTAAAACAATTCTTCTTCTTTTCTTTTTAGATTTATTCGAAGGCGATATTTTTATGAACAGAAGTTATGAAATTTGGGTAAGATACTAAAATTGTAAAGATTAATTGAATTTCTGTGAAATGCGCTATAAACGAAATATCTATTTTTATACTTTTTAACGATCGATAAGGAAAGGAATGCAATAACAGACGAGAAATTAAAATGGCCAGGAGGAGTTGTACCATATTTACTGGATCCAGCATACGGTAAACAAGGTTGAGTTATAAAATTAGCTTTAAAGTGTAGAAAACAAAAAATTTACGATAATTTCATAAATTCCCTGTATTTTATAGCGTTATATTAACAGTTAACCAAACGTAATTCGAGTTTTAAAATTTATTTTCTGAATAGATTAATTAAATCATTACACTAGTTTAGTTCGATCGATGAACTATAAGTCTCAATAATATATCTGGACTTTAGCTCGAACAGTATTTATGTGAGTGGTTTAGGTATGTCCTTCATTTGCTAAACTGCTGACAGTTTGGCATATGAAGGACATACCTACAACATATAAACATTTCTCCAATTTAGAACAGAAAGGATCAAAAACAAATAAGTTTCTTCATCATAGTGCACAGAATTAGCGAAATAATTACAATTTTATTAAAATTTTAACATAATAAAAATTTAAAATAATAAATATAAATTATTTTTATTAATGAAATGAAGATAATAAAGAAAAACAGTTAATAAAGGAAGCCATAAATGAAATTCAAAACGGAACTTGTCTTCGTTTCATCGAAAGAAAACAAGAAGAAGATTATATTGGTATTTATTCTGGAAGTGGGTGTGTAATATTTATATATTATTTTCATTTTATAAAGATATAATGATAGAATTTTATTTATTCAATAGAATATTTAACGTTCATCCATAAAATGATGAGATAAATTATCCGGACTTTATCCGCTTTCGATAGATGTAATATATCGAGTTGCAGTGTATTATATTTATCAAGAAACTCGGAATTTTATATTTTTGCATTGTTTAATAGTTATCATAACTTTGATAAATGTAATTTATCGAATAAAAAATAGATATAAATATTAACTAAACAGATACTGTAGATACTGCACTCTATACGTCATGTATACCATTTCTAACAAGAGATTTTAAAACTTATTTCTTAGCTGATATTTGCGGAGCTGAATAAAAAAATTAAACGGTCCCAATAATTAAACATTTAAAAACTCTTAAACATATTTCAGCGAAAATGGAAAAGTTTTTATTCATTTGGACTTCTTTCCAAGTTAAAGAAAATGAAGTAAATTTAACTATTTATTAGGAAAGACGTAAAGTAGATATACCACAATCTCAGATGGATTTCAAAAATTTTTAATTTCCTCCAAATAAAAATTTAAATTGAAAACTAGAGTATACTTGGTTTTGATATAGATGCAGAATTTGTTTTAAAAATAAAGTAATATTTTAAATAAATTTCTCAATACAATTAGTTTGAATTCGAGTGATATGAAGCAGCTAATAATTTCTTCATTGAGTTTATACGAATTACTAAAAATTTGTATGTATTTTACACAAATTATACAGTACTGTATATTTATATACAATATAATCAAGCAAGTGTAATCAATATTCGCATCGTGCGAGTAACTTTAAATCTATAGTATTGCTAAACTAATCTTTGTTGACGTTTATGCTCTCGAAAATTGAGTTTAATTTTGAAATATAAGAATCTTCTGGACAACTGATCATTATATAACTTATTGTTTTCTATAAAAAAAGCAATTAATAAAATTATTGAAGACTAACTGTATATGAATAATAACATACTTTAATCATTTATATATTTTAAACTATATTGTTATAACTTTTTATTAAAAAAAAATTATAAACTCTTAACATTTTGGAAGAAGACTTTTATGAGAAAAATATATTATATACAGTATTCTATATAAAAATCCCTTATATTCGATCATATTTTACAAAATAGATTCAATTTTATTACATTGTGAATAAAGTGGGATAATAACTAAAAATAGAAAGTAAATACTTATATATTAAGAAATTAATTATCAATAACTTTTTAGTGATTGCAGATTTATCGACCTTTTTCTATTATCGGTAATTCGGTAAAATTTTCAAACAAAACCGGTATACCGGTAAATTACCGGGAATTCTTTAAACAGTGAATATAAATTAAAAATTTATAATAATAAGACATTTTATTTGATTCTTATATACTGTGACAAAAGTATATGAAAAGAAATTGTATTCTGAACATACAGTACTTATAATTTATTATAAAATTCTTGAATTTTATTTATGTTATATAAATGAATTTTAACAACTTTATAACAAATTATAAGTAATACTTATACATGAATAATTTTTCACAATTAAAACAATTTGTAAAATATATAATTAAATCTATTTGTCAACATGTTTTAAAAAATAAGCACGTAAGAAACATAACTGATCAACACTTTGGTCTCTTAATTGTGATCAAATTTTTGTACAAAATAATCCCGCCGTAGAAAATGCTCTTTTAGATTCCATACTTGTTGGTTTAATAATTATTAAAGAATCATACACTATTTGAATATATTTCCCTCCTTATATTTTCCTGTTGAAAATACTCCAGTTCTTTCATAACGATTTTTTTAATTTTATTTTTGTGCCAGAGGCGGATTATCATGTTGCATTTGTTTTTCTTTTGATCAATAAGTCAAGTTTCTTTTTCATGGATAACGTAATTGCAAATGTCGAAGGAATTGTGCATACTGATTTTCTGTTTCAACCTGGCTGACTGTAATATGCATATCGTTTTTGATGCACCGATATATATATACGTTCAATCAATTCCACGATTTTATTTCTGATTGTTGTTGTTTATTTCTGATTTTACTTGTTTTATTAAAAATTCCATAATCCTCATCTTCGCACTTATTAAGATCAATATCGAAAAGATGTTGCAAAATATCTGAATAAACAGTTCGTCGTTCTTTTTATACGATATATCAAGGCCTCCTTAAGTTCATTACTCAACATCGTATTCTGATCAGTTAGTTCGTCCAGCATGAATTTTAGTGTAGCATCGGCAACATATAAATTAATATTTTTAGAGCAGTGTTTCAATAGCAAATTTTATTGGTTGTAACGCTAATATTGTATCAAACAACAATTGAAGTTCATTGTCGTTAAAATTAAAATTAATATCTAATTCTAAACCTATCAGACTTTTTCTGACACAGTATTGAATCTTAGAAAAACGTTCTAACATAACAATCTATAATTAAGGAAAGTTCCTTACCAATTTCTTCTTTTACATGTTTTTGTAATATATCATCATTTTTTTGTTAGTGACTTGTGATACATTTTGACTACTTTTCGTATTTTGTTTATGAGAGAACGCAAATTTACATTTTGTACAGAATTTGTTTGAGAAAGAATTACTACTTCCTGTATCACTTCTAAAACCCTGCCATTATATTCAGTATCTCCGTCGTGTTCTTCGTCGGAGTTGTCAGAATAATCAGAATCGTCTTTAGCTGATTCAACAGATTCCGGTTTTTCAGTCTTCTGTTATATTCTGATATATTAGTAGATGTACTAATATATCATTTCTGTTATACAGATCATATCCAACTGGATTTCATGCGCTAAACATAGTATAATTGGTGATTTACATTAATAAACCGCGGCCCAGCGAATAAGTACAAGAAAGTGTATTAAAGTTATGTACATAATTTACCGAATTCCCGGTACAAACAATGTAGAATTACCGGTAACAATTTGAAGCTAAAATACGCAATTTACCAGTAAACTGGTTTATCGGTATTGCAATCCTTAGTGTCATTATAGCGCATTTCTAATGTACGTTTTCCGACATCTTAATTTATTATTTATAATATATTAAGGATTTATTAACAAATGAAAAATAATGAAAAAATTAAATATTGTATACTAGTGTAATCATCAGTACATGATCATTCCGAACATGACCAACAAAACATCAAATCCAATGCGTGATGTACCCAAACCTGTCCATATCAGAGAAAGTAATAGTTACAGAAAGATGAGTAATGGAAGCATTTGTGTTGAATAAAGCAGGAAAAATTGACTGGCAAACTCAGAAATATTTTTCTCCTAACAATAACAATAACAAACTGCGTTATTTGAGTCAGCATTAACTGGATATGTCTATATTCCCATGCGGTTTTTATTTCGAGAATATGTTAACAACTTTTAAATTGCATACATACATAACACATATATCATGTTAACGGTTTAGTAATGTATTTTTTTGAAGGAAAATATCATTTTACATGAAAAAAAGAAAAATATATAGTAGTTAATGCATTCCAAATATAGCATAAAAATTACTTAAATTTAAAAAATTTAATATCCAGTTTAAATGTAAGAAAATTAAGAGGAAAGAGAATAAAAATAAAAAATTATTTCAAGAATGGTAAAATTTTTTTTAATACTGTTTAAAATGCACTTCAAATAAAGTCGTTTATTTGTACTAGAATAATGATTATTTTCTTCCACATCTTATTCCTTCACTATTCTTTCGTATGAAAAATGCATATAAGATGGTCAGCTTTAATCGAACAGAGGTATGAAGTGATAAAATTCTTAGTGAAAATTTCTCAGATATTAATTTAAATCATACCAATATTAAAAATATCTGTCTTAACACGAAAGATTTAAAAGAAAGTAACTAAACAGCTGTCATTTTAATTAATAACTTTTAGAATTTTTAATATTTTAAATTGTATAAAGTTAATTACTTTTATTTTGATATTTTAGTTGCTGGTCAAATTTAGGTCGCAATGGAGGTCTCCAACTCTTATCATTAGAAGCATCGACTTGTTTAACTAAAGGTGTTATAATGCATGAATTAATGCATGCTTTAGGATTCATGCATGAACACACCAGATTCGATCGTGACAAATATATAATTGTTCATTGGGATAATATAATTAATAGTAAGTATATTTTTAGTGGGATTAACTAAAATCTAATGTTAATACTTTATTAAAATTATTTTTATCTTTTAATTTTGATAGTCAAAGTTGCTTTATGCATATATCAACAGTTTCTTTTAAATAGATTAATTAATAGTGTTTAAATATAGAAAATATTACGAATAATTGAAACCGTAGTTTAGGGACCAAATGCAATTTTAGAATTGTCCTGTATTTGCTTACAGCAAACTAAACTTTCCATCCAAAAATATAGCAAAATTTTAGTTATTAATTCCCCTAGACAATCTGTAAAGAAAAATTTTGCAACAATCAGTTTAAAGAGCAATTCGTTCGATTAAATTTTTTATTTGAGTTGTCATTTTTTAAATTCTGTTGGTTTTCCTTCGGTTTTATTATTGACGTTATAAATTATGTAACTGTAATGTATTTAACTTATTTTACTGAAAGTTAGATTTATAAATAAGATCATCATGCTACCCACTTGTCTCCCATTAATAAATTTTCAAGTAGTCAGCAGATTTTCGTGAAATTTCTTAAGCGAACTCTATCATTAAATGACTGGCTTGCAAAATTTTCAAGTTTCCTAATGGAGATGATATAGATTGGAGTTGATCTATGAAATTTCGAACTTCTGACCTTCTTCAGATTGAAGACACATTTAATCGATCATTTTTGATCATTCAAATACTATATATCGGACATATTTCAAAAGTAGACAATTAGTTCTGCTTGTTAAAACTCTGAAATCACTCAATGCAGTGATGTTGCTTCAGACAATAACCATTACAGACCCAAATAAGGTAAGCATTATTTTCTATAATAAAATTTTTATGGCAGCTATTTTATTCTAAATCTATTTATTGCAACAATGTACATATTAAACATTACTATTTATGTCCAAAATCCTATACAAATTATGGTAATCTGCGTATCTAAATTTGAATATTAAATTTAATCTTATATAATTCCGAGTAAATTATACATAAACTAAATATGTTTTATTAAAATTAACTTATTGATTGAACTTAATTATTGTTTTGACAGCACTGTCGATTGTTTATACTGTTTAACCTGCAATTTTAATGAGCGTAACAGACTGCTCTTTATTGATATAAAAGAACCTTCAGTGTAATTACAAAAGCTTATCAGAAAAGTTACATTTTATAATAATTCTAATAATTATAAATTATATTCCAGTATCTCAGAAAAATATTTAGCATTTATATTTTAATAATTAACTTATCGATAGCATTAGTTTAAATAAATTTATATAAATTTGTATAAATTTATATAAATGAGAACATATTTAAATAAACAAAAAAAATATTATTTCAACTTATTTAATTAAAAATTTCTATAAGAAATTGTAATATGAATATTTACGAATGAAATTTATTTTTGCCCATTTTTTTCAGAGGAAATGAGAATGAATTTTGTCAAACTTCCACCTCATAAGATGAATTATTTAGAAGAAGAATACGACTATCGTTCCGTAATGCATTATCATGCGTGGGCTTTTGCTAAAGATCGTACTCATCCAACATTAACTCCAATTCTTCCCGGATTTACCCATAAAAGTTTAGGAATTGGACAAACCATTGGAAAATTAACAGATGTCGATGTGAGAAAAATAAATAAATTATACGAATGTTAATAATGATCGATTTTGATATTTATTATTTACTAATTATGCGGAACTTCGGGACCTTGCGGTATTATATCAGGATTTCTGACACCAGTCTAATGTCAGCTTGCGACACTAAACAAACAGGCGTGAGCCTACGGGCAGTATCTGTTTTGTGGGTAAGGACAGGAGAATGAACTCTGCGTAGCACTTATGACTCAGAGACTAAGGTATAATGACCAGACTCCATTTTATTGAGAGAGCGACTCTTTACAGTCTTGGATCCTGCGACGTTAGATCTAACGGCGCAGCTACGGTAGAATAAATACCTGTTCGTTTCTTGTAAATCTTCTTGTTCGATGAAATTTTTGTGCTGCACACAATAGTTCTTTAGATCTTTCAATTTTAGTCTTTAGTCCAAAGAAAAACAAAAAATGTACAAACACAGAGTTATTGGTGGCACCAGAGGTCGGCAGACTTGTCCTTTCGTTAAGGGGGAAAAATCTTTCTATTTCGGACGAGGAACTAGTTGACTTCTCCTGAGATGAGAATCTGGTTGATATCTCCTGGGACGAGAATCTAGTTGAGTTCTCTCCTTTTGGGATGAGAACCTCCCTCTCTCTGTTGTGATGAGAATCATCTTCTTCTCTGAGAGCAAATCTTTCGATTCCTCTCTCTCTCTATTGGGAAGAGGATGTTTTCTGTCGTTGAGAGAAAATCTTTTGATTTCTCTGACTCTTTCTCCTGCATTTTTATAGCAGAGGTCCACCTTCTCTGAGAGCAAATCTTTCGATTCCTCTCTCTCTCTATTGGGACGAGGATGTTTTCTGTCATTGAGAGAAAATCTTTTGATTTCTCTGACTCTTTCTCCTGCATTTTTATAGCAGAGGTCCATATGTATCCATCTGTTGTGCGGATACCGAATTTCCTTCGGTTAGAGGACGTGACTAATCGGGAAGCTGATTTTATGGGTCGATGTTCCGCTCCATTTTTTGGAGTTACAATGAAAGATTTAGATAAGTTTTTGTTTCCTCTTACAAAAGCGAAGTTTTTCATGATTTCATCATTGACAGGAAAACGAAACCTTTTTTAGTAAATTGTAACAGATAACAATCTCGGTATATCCGGTTTTAAGGTTACTACAGGGGTCTGAAACGGAGTTCTTCTGTTTGATTTCATCAAACAGAAGAACTCCGTTTCAGACCACTGTAGCAATAAATTCTGGTTTCTTCTGTTTCAGACTGTAGCAATATGAAATCAAACAGAAGAACCCCGTTTCAGACCACTGTAGCAATAAATTCTGGTTTCTTCTGTTTCAGACTGTAGCAATAAATTCTGATTTCTTCTGTTTGATGAAATCACTCAATTTGTTCAATTGGTGGCAGTGCACTTCCGAATTAATTGTGGAATTGTCTGGAAGAAGCTCAAAAAAAAATTCCCTTGAAATCCCACCAAACAAAGAACATCCTTTTTTGATGAATATTGGGTTTTGGAGTGCTTTGAGCTCGCTCATTTCTTCTGCTCCATGATCGCTTGCATTCAACTTTGTTGTAAACAATCCATCTTGATGAAAAATGGATTGTTTACAACAAAGGAGGGTGGCGGTTTATGGAGGGTTAATGGTAACATGTGAGAAAACATGTATAGACTAAAATTTAATATATTCTGACAAAATAATTTATAAGTGAGTATTATATTTAGAGATAAGACTGAAAACGTTTCTGTAATTACACAATAACTGTAATAAAGATATTTATATCCTACCTAAATGCTAGAATAAAGATAAGACCGAAAACGTTTCTGTAATTACACAATAATGTAATAAAGATATTTATATCCTACCTAAATGCTAGAATAAAGTAAAAGAATTCATCATTTAAAGGTAGAGTAATTTTTGGACATTAGTATTATATTTATTAATTACTTTTGTTTATTTTAACAAAATTTCTCTTGTAAACATTTGCTAATAAATATAATACATTATAATAATATATAATTTTGTAATATAGTAAAATTCAATGATAATAAACAAATATCAGGTCATCCAAAAAGTAATGTCATTTATAACATTAAGGTTTGATAGGATATAAAGGATAAATCCCCTGCTAATTTAATCAAATATACATTCTCCATTTGAATCAGTAACACACTTCTAACATTGTTAGCTTTAAAAATTCATGTTTAGACAGACTGAGACGTGTTTGAACAAGTACAGTATAAAAAACAACATTACTTTTGGGATGATCTGATACAAACACCAAGTTTAGTTTATACTAAAGTAAAAAATTTCTATGTATAATGGGACTTGGATATAGCAAATAAAATCAGCCTCCATCTGAATAAAAAATGAAATAACTTTTGTTTTAATTAGTTAGAATTTACAAAATTTATTTTATTAATATATATTTGCATATGACCTGCAGAATAAGGACTACAAATAAAACAGAAAGGAACAAAATGACAGACATATTTTTAATGTCACTCAAGTTTTTTCCTGATATTTTTAATATGTTTAAATTTACTTTAATCTAATTGATGAATTATTTAGAAAGATTTTTATGTATTTTATATTATATTTTTTCCTCCTTCCTGTTTTTGTGTATAACTTAGAATGATTAAATGCTTGTCCCTTTCCTTACAAATGTAAATGGGAGTGGTGATTAAATAACAAATGATGGAAGTAGGAACAGTGTGTATTTATTATTTTTTAAATGTAATAGTTTAAATCTCTCTTTAGTCTGTACATTTTGGTCAATTGATTTGGCAGAAAAGGGTGAGTTTCTTGCCAAAAACATTTTCTGCTTAAGTACTGTGGTGTTTACTATTTTTCTGGAAAAAGCAGAGATATAGATTTTAATTGATTTAAATATGTTATCTGAAAAATTTTTTTTTTAAATTTTAGCCACCATTAATTGGTCAGTTATCAAATCTGCAGGAATTGTGGATTGACTGTAATGAACTCACCACTTTACCATCAGTAAGTATTAATGATATTCTTTTCCTTGTTTTTTAAAGCTTTATTAATTCAGTTTAACTCATTAAGACATTCACTGTTATCTATATATGTTTAAAATTTAAGTTCTTTTTATATCATCTACATATTGGATGTATTCTTTCAAACTTCAATATAAAAATATTTGGTTAGATTGGCTATGCAAAAATGTTTTAGCTTTTCACCTAGAAGATCTGGATTGAAGCTGAATACTGATTTCAAAATTTATATGAGAAATCCTGTCTTAATTCATTAATCTCTGCCCTCTAGAGTCTGGCTAATTCTTCCATGATTATGGACAACCCACAGAATAACTTTGTTACTTAGCAGTTAGTGAATGAATGGAAAGTAGCAGTACCAATTTTTAATTTTTGTCACAGGCATAAAAATAATTACTAATACTCTAATAGCTCATACCAAGAGCTAGAGCCATTAGAGCACTTGGATGAATTTTTGGATCCAGAATAGTCCATAACATTTAGTGTGTTATATAAAAATATGGCGTGATTGAAAAGTTTGTACAAAAGTGACTAGCCTGATCCCAGTGGTTAGCTACAGTTTGAGCCACCAGGGGTGTCCATTAATTGCCGCCATCGTTGCTTTCTGCCCTTCCTTTGGGAAACACATAATATACATCAAACCTATTTAGATACAATTTGAAAATTAAGTTTAAGAAAAGATAATTTTAATACTTTTATTTATAAATTAAAATACAAAATTACAAATGTTATCATCATTCCATCACTCCATGCTCTGTGGCTATAATAACAACTGACAACATTATTTTGCTCACTCAGATTAGGGACATTGGGCATTTTTCATTGACAATCATATAACTTTTTGTAATTGTTAACTCTCAGAATAGTTGATCATTTTACTCTGCTTATTATTAAAAAAGTGTTTTAAAAGTTTTTTTAATGCCAAAAATGCTGTCTGGGGTGGACTGCCTTTTCTGTACCACATAATTTTAATACTTTTAAGATAATTTTAATACTTTTTTAATTTAAAAGTTTTTTTAATGCCAAAAATGCTGTCTGGGGTGGACTGCCTTTTCTGTACCATCCTAGCTATGCCACTGCCTGGTCCCCTTCACCTCTCTCAAGACTTGATTATTAATATCTCATGTTTATATTTCTTTTAAGAAAAGTTACACAAAAATTATGTATAAACTGTAATGAGAAAAAACAATTGACAATTGTTTTATGTAAATGTATAAAGTGTGTGGGTGTGTTTTTTTTTATTAATGATTACAGGTGCTCTCAAGTTATGAACATAATTTGTACATAAATGTTATTCATAACTCAGATACTGCTGTTATTTGGCCCTAAAAAGTACTGAAATATATTACAAAACACAGTAATAAAGTTATTTCATAAATGGATCATTTAGAAGTTTCTTATTTTACAGATATGAACAAAAAGTTAAAATTCTAAAGCGAAGTGTTTTGTGTAATGCCACTATCTTGAAATACTGCTGTAATATGTTAATTGTGTAATTTTACATAATATTAATTGCTAGAGCATTCTGCTATCCTATTACAGTAAGACACTGCTTAATGTTGTTCTGTTTAATGCTGTTTCAATATAATGTGGTTTTCTAATTCTATATATTTTAATTCACTTTGATGCAGTTTTTCAAACTGTTATACTCACATAAATCTGAAATTGCATAAATTTGTTGCTTTGAAATTCCTATGCCATCTTGCAGTACATTTGATATCAGTGCAGTGTAGCACATGAAAGTCTGCTGCAGTCACAGTTCATATTTATGAACTGTGATTTCAGCAGAATGTACTACACTGCAATGATATCAAATACACTGTGAAATGGCATAATGGTTATCAATGTTATTTCACAGTAATAAAAATTACAATTATCACATTTTAGTTTTAACCTGAATGCTGCCACTTTGAACTATAGTTTGATATGGTCAAGGTGTAGCTTTCTCTGCCACTTCAAATTATAATTCCTTGAAGTTTTTCTTTCATCAATATTTTTTCATTGTTTATGGTTTACTGTGATCTGATTATTGCTTTTTGTTTTTAAAACTTTTTATTTTGTAATTTTAAGAATTTTTTTCATCAATGATTTATGAATACTAATAAATATTAGCAATAAAAAATGTCTATAATTAATGTAATACAATAGTAATAATACATGTTACAAAATAAAATTAAAAAAATGATAATATGTGTTTCAAAATAAATAAAAAATGGTAATGTATATTTTTTATTCACTGTCCTGTTTCATCTATCCCCATTATTTAAGTGTTAAGATGACCTCTTTAATGCTGTTTCATGTATTGCTTTATTTTTAGGAATGTATCCCCATATTAAATGGGGGTCTTACTGTATTTAAAACTATTGAAGAGTTTTGAAATTTCATGAAATTTGAAAAAGAAATTTCACATATTTAACTAGAATGTTTATAATTAGAAAAGCCATTACATTTGAATTTTTTTAAATTATAATATACATGGGGGTAAAAAGATTCTTTTATCTCACAAATAGTACAGAGGCAATTGTCTCTGCTGTCCTGTTGTGATGAAATACAATTTAAAAAATTTAAATTTTAATATATAAATGCTCACACAAAAAGTTTCCTAAATGGAAATGTCAAGTTTTCTATGAATATTATGATATGGATGATATGGCATATATTTTATTTATGACAAAACATTCAACAGTATATTGCAGGCATACCTCGCTCTACAATGCTTTACTAATATGGTGTTTTTCAATTATATTCCATGTTTTTATTTTATATTTCAAAATGAAAATTTTCTGTCAATAGAATAGGTATATAGAACATAAATTAACCACAGACAGATCAGGCTTGGAGCCATCGTGAAAAACTGAAGGTGTGAGATCAGAATCAAACTTGGATCCTCCAAGATGATATGCAAATTCTTTAAAACAACCATCTGGCCAAGTTTTTTATGCCTAACATTATTGTGCACTCAATAAATAATAGTATAAATATGTGTTTAGGCTTTTATATGTATTAACAAATGAAAAAAAAAGACTGTTATTCAATTTAAGTGGTGGTCTGTAATGTAACCTCCCAAATAATGAAGTATGCATATATATCAGTGGTTTGTGATAAGCTTTATATATATATTCTATATATTAACTTTTTTTTTTATTGCTCAATCTAAGAAGGTAGTTGAGCTCAGTTGATGCAAGATTTCATGTAGATGTAAAAAAAAATAAAAAATCATTAATTTTATCATCTTTCGTGCATCTTTCAAACCACTCAGGTTATAAGTTGATATGGTCATATATTGGAATATATTGGAAATAACATATACTTTCTATTGACTTCTCACAACTATTATTTATTATAATGCAAAATAGCATTGTTATAGTAAATTTAAGAAATGCAAATCTAAAGAAACCAGGTACAGAATAGTCAGCGCTAGTATATCAGACCATTTTCATTTATATATAAGAATATGAATTTTTGATCACTCACAAGACCTTTGATTGAATCATGCTTAAGTTGAGGACTCTAATTGAAACTAACTAAGGGAATAACATTAAACCAAATATTTCATGCCAAATTAACCTCTGTTGTAGTAATTCTGAATTAAACTGTAATTTAATAATTAGTTTTCAAATCAATGCTACGGTATAACTATCTGATGAGTTAGTAATTAATTAATTTTTAAATTTGAACTAAGATGGCACCATCTAATATTTAATAATTATACTAGAATTTTTAAATTAATTTTTCTGAAATAATTTATTAATTCAACAGATAGTGACACCATTGCATTGATTTGAAAAGTAATCATTAAATTACAGTTTAATTCAGAATTATTATGCTAGGGTTAATTTTGCTTGAAAGATTTGATTTAATGTTGTTCCCCTAGTTAGTTTCAATTAGAGATTATCATCTGACTTGAGCCAAGTTTGTCTGCCCAGATTTGCAAAATTTCTATTGCATATTTTGATTCTGAATTTTATTATTAAAATTTTATTAAATATTTTTGTTAAGATTCAGAAATGACAAATATTTTTAAAATTTCTTTGATGTTTTCTGTTAAACGAACATTTCAATAAAATCATATCATATAGAGAAATATGACACTCGCACAACACAATTATATCATATTCTCTATCCAGTTTTCTCTTTGCCTTGCATCCTGATGTTTCAATGTGATGTAAGGAATTTTGTCTTACTGGCCATATTTATTCCAATAATGAATTGGATTTGGAAAATTTTTTAAATTTATAAAAGAAGTTACTATTTATTTTACTGAATGTCATATTATTCTAATTTCTGAAAGTTAGGAGTTGTTTATATTACAAATTACAAATTTTTATTGATTTTTAAACTCAAAATAAATTGAGAGAGAGTATATATTACTATGTATAAACTGACCCATCTCAATTGAGATATTGAGATGGATCAAAATATACTGCATGACCAGACATCCCAGATTGTGTGGGACTGTCCCAGATTTGAATTGCTTGTTCCACAATGAAAACTGTCCCAGATTGGATATGTAATGTTTTAACACTTTTGCAATGGCACAAAGTTGCTGTTTCTTCTACTTCATACTAAATGACACTGTTGTTAACTGGCAACAAATGTTTCTATTTATATGTGAGAAGTTTTGAAGATAATAAAAATAGTATTAAGGAAGTTGTTACAGAAATAGGCAATTTAAAATTCAAATTAAAAGAATGGATATGAAATATCTACCATTCACTTTATGCAATAACTTAAAAAATTTAGAAGAGAATGATTGGTCCAAAACAGATTCCTTCAAATTATTCCATAAAATAATAAATTAATTTTTTAAAAGTATAAATAAACTATATGCACTCTCAATATAAAAGTGCTTGTAATATATTTATTTATTTGATTTTTAAAGTAAGAGGAAATTTCTATTTTAAAAGTTACAAATTGTTTATTTTAATTTGAATAATACTGAATAAATTATCTCAATCTTTTCAGGAAATTAAATATTTGAAAAATCTAAATTGCTTAGATGTTAGTGAAAACAGATTGGAAATTCTTCCTGAAGAAATAGAAGGTTTAAGAAATCTAACAGATCTTCACTTATCACAGAATTGTTTGGAATTGCTTCCAGACGGTATTGGAAAACTTGAAAAACTCGTTATTTTTAAGGTATTTATTCCAATTTGATTAGATACAGTAGAATGTTGATTATCCAAACTATCAATTATCGAGCTGCATGTTTGTTCAAATAAAATTATAGTATGTACTTTTAGTGCATTAGTTAGTATGCTGAAGTATTATTCCTATTGCTTAATGCATTTGTTTTTATTTATTTTTTTGAAAATATATGCAGTATAGTATAGAAATAGTCTTAAATAAATATAATATAATACCAGTAACCGGCCGAAGCTTGATCTGGCTGATCTGCCGTCTCCGCCGCAGAACGGCACTCTGCGCCCCCGCTAACCAGGTAGGGGAGCGAATACATGTCTTCTACCTATGCAGAGAACGAGGTGTTCAGTTTCTGTGGGCACCTTGAAGGAGAGCTCGGTGGCGAGCTGAAGAGTGGATACGCCGTTGCACAGTCGGCCGAGGAGGCAATTCGGTCGATGCGGGAATGTGGTTTCTACATCTCGGCGATCACTTCATTGGCTGAGGTGAAACAGACCGTTTCCATCCTGGAGCTCATCGCTCATCGCCATCCTGATATCGAGCCGACTGATTACGTAGACGTCTATCCGGCAGAGATCCAGCCCTATCCTGAAAGCAACGTGTTCTGCTTCACGGGGCATGTGGTCGATGCGTTTGGGGCATTGAAGGCTGGTTTCATTGTGGCCAGCGATGTCGACTTCGTTGTGACCTACCTGAAAGGACTGGGTTTTGTTGTCGAGTCGGCAACGTCCTTGGAGCAGCTCCGCCAGGCAATGGCGGACATGATGGCGATAGCCGACGACGATGCCTCGTTCGACCACAGCTGCGTGGTCAATTTCAAATCGGCCGCCTGAGGGCGGCCCCATCCTCAGTAGCAT
This sequence comes from Olivierus martensii, assembly GCA_000484575.1. Lineage (NCBI taxonomy): Eukaryota > Metazoa > Arthropoda > Arachnida > Scorpiones > Buthidae > Olivierus > Olivierus martensii. The sequence continues at coordinate 53,951 of AYEL01066035.1, forward strand.
CTCAACCCGACAACAGGAAAAAGTGCGGTGTCCATTCGTTGACACTAAAGGTATTTTTGCGTATTTTCCGCATCTATCAACTAATGAAAGTCGTTGGGGTTCGTTCGGTATGTCAGGTACTTCACCACGCGATGACGAGCACTGCCTGGATCTGAGCCGTCTGCAGTTCTACAAGAAATACTTCGGCAAACTGCTGAACGCCCTGATCTTCTCTATTGTGCTGAACTTCGTCACCGGCGGTGCTTTCGTCTGGGTCAAAACCCGTGACGTCGAGCGTGAGTACTTCGGCCAGGACTCGGTGACTGGAAGGCTCACGCAGATGGTTCCGCTGAGCGAACCCTTTGTATCGCCCCAGAAACTGTTGGACTGGACAGTCGAATGTGTTGCTGGTGCGAACAGCTACGACTTCGTGCACTCGCAGAAGCAGCTGCAGCGCAACTCGCAGTGCTTCACTCCGGACGGCTGGTCGATGTTCATGGAAGCGCTGGACCGCTCCGGCAATCTGGACCTAGTCAAGAAACAGCGACTGGTGACCTCGGCGGTGCCCCTTGCTGCACCGGTGGTAACCAACCAAGGGATGCGCCGCGGTGTGTGGACCTGGCAGATCGAAGTTCCTTTCATCGTCAGTTTCCAGGGGGGGCAAGGTGGGCGAACCGTCGCCACTCAGAAAACGCTGGTGACGCTGCTTGTCACCCGGGTGAACCCGTTTGAAAGCCGCGATGGGCTGGGGATCGCGCAATACCTCGGGGGCGACCTTCGATGAGCCGCCTGGTCAAAGTTTCAGCCGGCTTGATTTGGTTCGTCCTTTCGGCGGGCCCAGCGCATGCTGATACGGCTGAAAGTGTGCCTGGTCAGAATCCTGCCACCGCGGGGGAGATGGCTATTCCTGCGCTGCCACCGCTGCCGGACATCAATGATGCCGCGTATCAGCAGGCCGTCGAGCAAGCTGCGCCTTTGACTCCTTCTCAGATCAGGAACCTACGGCAGCAGGTTGATGATACTGAGCGAGCAGCTGCGGCCCTCCCGCGATTCTTCCCGAAAATCGTCACCAATTCGGTGACGGTGTCGCTTTCGCCGGGCGCTACCCCGCAAGTAGTCCGCTTATTCAGTGGTTTTGTCACAACGCTGATGGTTGTTGACCAGGCAGGTAACCCGTTAATCGTCAAAACAGTCGATATCGGAGGCGGGGACAAAGACTTCACAGTCACCTGGGAAAAGGATGCTGAAAAGTCAGGCTCTAACTACGTGAAGATTTCGCCCAAGTCACCTTACGCTTTTGGCAACGTATCAATCACTTTGGTTGACGTGAGCGTTCCTATTTCACTGACTCTGGTAAGTGGTCAGCGGGAAGTTGATGATCGAGTAGATGTCCGTGTTCAGGGGATCGGCAATATTGCGACCGCAGCTCTGCCTAAAGGAGTCGCGCCTGCAATCCTCACCATGCTGTCGGGATTCGGCCCTGACGGCGCCAAGCTACTGACTAGCTCGAATACGGAAGTGATGGCATGGGAATACAAAGATAAGTTTTTTGTGCGGACGAACTATGCACTTTTGTCCCCAGCTTATCTTTCTATGCAGCGATCACCGGATGGAATTGCTGTTTATGAGATACCTCGGACTCCTGTCGTTGTTGCGCTGAGCAATGGGGCTCCACTTAACGTCAGTCTGAGCGGCTATTGATTATGGCGGATAAGATTTCGAAGTTGGATAATCTGAAAGTTGCCCTAAGTGATGGGCCTACCAGGTTGATCTATGGTGGTTCTTTTTTGATTATGTTGATAGCTGCGGGGGCTGGTTATTGGCTCTTCACGAGCAACAAGAAAACCAATGCAGATCCGAGCTACGTCAATAGCTACCAAGGGCTCCAAGGTCCGGCTGTCATGAGTGGTGGTGGGCCAATGCCCCAGTCTACCCCTCAGTATGACGCATACATTGCTCAGGAAAATTCCGACAATGTTCGAGCTGCTGTTCAATCCGGCAGCAGCGCGGTCCCTACTGTCCGAACTGGCGTAACCGAGACCGTCATTGAGGATGCTGCGCCGCCAAAGAAAAAGGCGCCGGAGGAAGATCCGGAAGCAGTCCGACGTCGTAACGAAGAGCGCGAGAAGCAGCTGGCTGATGCGCAGAAACGTTATGACGAGGCCAGGCGCGCTAATGACGAGGCGATCAAGGCCCGCAAAGAGGCTATGAGCCAACAAGTCGGTTTGCTAGTAAAAAACTGGGAGCCTTCCTCCCATAAAACACTTGATATTTACTCGACAGCGACGGCTAACACGGCTTCAGGGGTTGGAGGAAAAGGGCAGGTCGGTGCTGCTTCAAATGTGCAGCAGACACCAGCGCTGAAGCTCGCCCGGGCTGGTGATTTGCAATGTGGGCAAGTTGATACTGCAGTTAATACTGACGAGCCAGGGCCGGTTCTTGCCACGATATGGCAAGAAGGCGAGCTGAAGCGTACCAAGCTGCTCGGTAAGATTGAAACAGGTCAAAACGCCCAAAAAGCAACTTTGCATTTTACTACCGCAAATATTCCTGGTGTGAATGGATCTGTCCAAGTCGATGCTTATGCAGTCGATCCGAATACCGCTAGAACTGCTCTGGCCACTGATGTCGATAATCACCTGGTTCAGCGCTATGGCCTGTTCCTCGCTGCAACTTTTCTAGAAGGATATGGCACTGCAATTATGCAGGCTGGCCAGAATCAACAACTTGTAGCGAGTCCCAGCGGGACTGTCGTCCAAACCGATGCTTTGGATAACACGCAAATTCTTTCTGCTGCGGCTGGGAATGTAGGTAAAAGAGTTGCCGATAGCCTGGCCGATGGGGTTAACAGAAAACCAACGATTACTATCGACTCGGGAACTGCCGTCTGCTTCCTGTTCATGAATGATGTTGAAATTAAGGGCGAGGGGAATAAGTAATGAGTATTGATCAGGAAGATATTCTCGGGCAACAGAATGAGTTCGATGAGGACGATGCCCCGCCTGCCGACAAGAAAAAGAGCAACAAGAACGGTCAACTGATGACCTACGGGATGTACGTTGTTGCGGCTCTCGTTGTTGGCCTCGCATTGTTCAAGATATTCGGCCCCCGGTTCTTCCATAGCAATGACCAAGGTTATGGGACCGCCCCGATCACTATCGATCAGCCTTCTGGCCAAGGGGCAGGGCAGTACGGCTACCAGGGGCAGGGGTATCAGCCGCAACCGAATCCCCCCTCTCCCGTGCCGGAGCCGGTTGGCCAGTACCAGCAGGCGCAGAACTATGTGGCAGATCCACAAGTGCAGGCCGCGCTGCCGGTATCCGAATCGCCGGCACCACCGGTTATGCAGCAGCCTGTTGCTCCGGTCGGACAAGCTGCGCAGATACAGCCGCACGTAACGATGGAGCCGCAAGCTGCAACGGCGGCTCCGGTGCCGACATCGGGCCAGGAAATGGCTTCGATTGCTCAGGTTCAAAAACAGTTGGAGCAGCAAGATATTCAGTTGAAGGCAATTCAGGAAACGCTGGACGAAATCAAGAAGTCGCTGCCGAAAACCGCTGCCAAGCCGGCGCCGAAGCCTAGTTCCGCAAGTAAGTCCAGCACTTCTCAAGCAGCCTCGCAGAAGAAGCCACAACCGCAACCCCAGCGTCAGGTTCAGAAGTCTCAGGCTGGATCGGGCCAGCAGAAAAATTCGCCTGCCAGCATGTCGCTCAAGGCCGTGCTCGAAGGTCGAGCGTGGTTCGTGACGAAGGGAGGGGAGAGCATCAGCGTTTCCGTTGGCGACACGATCCCAGGAGTTGGCTCCGTGCAGCGCATTGATCCAGACCAAGGGCAAGTGATCATGTCCAACGGCGTCGTCTACCGCTGAGGCCGCTGAGATGATCGACGCCTCGACGATGCTGGCCAGCTTCGCCCAGCAGTTCCCCGGACTGGAGGATCTGTTGAACGCGGTTGTGGCTTTGCTGGGCCTAGTACTGACTGGCAACGCAGTTTTTAAAGCAATCCAAGTTGATAAGACGGGTGGCCAGGGTATGACCTGGACCACGCCGATTATGTATTTCTTCTGCGGCGTGGCACTTTTCAACTTCGCGGCAAGTATTGACACCGCTTTGGACTCATTTTGGGGTGGCTCGGTATCGGTGAAGAACCTCATGAGCTATCAAGGCTCGGCAAATATGCCGGCTCAAACTTCAGAGTTGATTGGGGTCATTGTTCTTTGCCTCCGGTTCTACGGATACATCACCTATGCCCGAGGCTGGATGAGTATGCGGCGGATTGGAAGTGGTCAGAACGGAAGTGATGAGGTTTTCAAAAAATCGTTTATCCGATTAGTGGCTGGTGTAGCGCTAATCAACATCGTCGGTACAGTAAATATGTTCTCTGAGACCTTCGGTTTCGGGGAAGTTCTATAGAGAAAGGAGACCATCCTATGAAAGTAATGAGTACGCTGCGCGGTTTTTGGAACAAGGCGAAAGTTTGTTTTTACTCTACCAGCGCAATGGCGATGCTGGCCTTTACCGAGCTTGCTCACGGCGAGGGTGTAGGTGCAATCGGTCGTCGCGCAGCCACTGAAGCTGACGGCCTGGGGGTGGGAGCGCAGGCTTTGTTCGCGCTGGGTGGTTTGATCATGGTCGGCCTGTCGATCTTCGAGATCAAGAAATACAACAAAACCGATGGTGCGCAAGGGAAGATCTCAATGGCTGCCATTCTGCTGTTTGGCGGTGCTTTCCTGTTGTACATCGCAAGCGGGATCGAAACTGGCTCTGACACCATTTGGGGTGAAGGCGGCGGCGACAAGTCTCGTGTGCAGATCCAGCGTTAAGGTGAGTTGGTAAAATGATCGAGCTATCGGTTGTTCGTGACATCCGGAAAGCGCCTCTTATTCAGCACGGCTCTCGGCTGGACAAGAGCGCGGGTGAGTTGCGCAAGCAGGTTATTGCGCAAGGGCGCTTTGGACGTCGCTGTCATTTTTGCGATTTTGCATTCGGAACAACCGATAGTTTCGATATCCATAATCTGGATGGTGATCACACGAATAATGAACTCGAAAACTTAGTTCCTGTTTGTGAGCTATGCCACGCGCCATTTCATCTCGATACGGTTTCTAAGAAATGGCCATCCGATCCTGGGAAAATTGTCTTCCTGCCTGAGCTGACTCAAGTTCAGCTCAACAATCTCTTGCAGGTGATTTTCTACTGCATGGCGATGCAGTCTGTTGCGGCTGGGCCGGAAAAGGTGGCTTCGACGGCGGAACAGGGTATTAACCCGCATACGGTCTACCGCCGTATCACCGACCGAGCCCACCAGGTCGAGATGAACTCGAAGGGGGAAACTGTGCGGAAAGGCCTTTCGGACCCCTTGGTATGTAGCAGAGTTTTGCTGGACATGAGCGACGATGAGTACGAGCAGCGTAGTGTCCTTCTGGGTGGCTGTCGTTACGTTCCTGGAGCGGACTATTTCATCCAGCAAGCTGGCATGTGGTCTGGGAACGGTGCGTCTTTCAGTCGCCTGGATCTCGCGGCCTGGCCTGGCGTTGCAGGAGTGGCCTGATGGGGGTAGTCAGGCACGGTTGTGTCCGTTTCGATGCCGACGATCCGAATATGGGCGGTTGGGCGTCCGTGGAAGGTATGGAGGCGTTTCGTATTTCTTCTGTCGGGAACTTGGATAACGACACCCTCTGGTGGACGAATCTTTCGTTTTCGGCGATTTATGGTGCGAATTTACATAAGACGCCATATATAAAGAGGACAACCTATCTTAACTCGTGGCTGCAAGAGGGGCAGGCAGACATTTGCAGTGCTTGGGGTTTAATGCGGCGTAGCTACACCGAGAAACAAATCACGGAAATCCTTTCCGGTGTTTTTTCTCGGGTCATGTGGTACGCGAAAGGCGCCTACGGCATTGATGGCTCTCGTTCTGTTCCTATGCACGACAATTTGGCGGACGAAATTCGGTGCAAGATCCTTCCAGATAAAGATCCACACATTGCGCCGGAAGTAGATGGTGCGCTGTCGGCTGCCCATCAGTATTACACTTATTGCCTGACGCCCCATTACAATCGGGAAGAAATGGTAGTGGTTCGATTTTCTGCGCCGGCAGTGGCGTATGCTCGCGAAATGCTGAGCATGATCGTACCCGGAGAACAAGTTGAGTATTTCTCTGCAGAACAGATAGCTCCAATCTCGGATAAAGTTCAATGGGTTGTGAATAACCCCCGCCCAGTGCTGGCTAAAGTATCCGTTTCAAATATAAATCCTGATTATGTGAACGTAATTGCTTTTGCTAACGGGGCAAAGGCTGGTAGTAACCGATCCTGGGTATCGCAGCCAGAACTTCTACTACTTTCTCAGTACGCCCAGGTTGAAGTGGCATGTGCTTTTGTATTCAGCGGCTATGAAATGCTTGAGACGTCCTGCGAGCTGCCGATGTTCTCTGCTTTGCAGGCTATGAGTCCTGGAGCGGAGCTCTTGGCTATGAACCATTGGGTCGGTCTTTCACGTGAGAACTGCTATCGGCTTGAGCCTAAGAGTACGGAGTATCGGGCAGTTTCCCCGCGTGCAGCCTGGATAACCGCGGTGGACCGTTTCTTGATGTTCACCTATGCGCTACAGCTTCATAAGGCCGGGTTCGCCATCAGAAAGTATGGCGCGGGTAGCGTGACCTGTCTGGTGCCAAAGCATAATTTTAAGGATGCTTATGACATCGCATCTTCTATAGGTCTGCTTGCTCCTCCAAATATGTCGTCGGACATTGAAGTTCAAGAGGACTTACACAATGTCTGACATTAACACTCTGCTTGAAGTTGCACTGCGAGATTCGCGCAATTTGGAAGTGATAATTGCGCTGGATCGACTGCTTCTTCTTCCGGAGAACGATGCTGCACTTCATGCGGCAATGAAAGATCTTGAGACGGTAAAATCATTCATTAATACAAAGTTGCCAAGTCACCTTAAAGAGTTTGCCAGAGGACTGTTCGTCCAGCATGGCCGACTGGTGGCGGAGCACTACAAGGCGAAATTGGAAACCGGGGAGACCGCTAGATGAGCGCTGCAGGTATCGTCGACACGATTGAGGATCTCCTCGCGTATGTCTGCTCGAAATTCAAAATGGCGATGGCTGACTACATTAATATAGAAAGCATCGACGACGAGCAGACCATGACTATGCGGGATGGCACCTTGCTCACCGTCCTGCAATTGCACGGCTCCACCAGGATGATCGGCGAGGTCGAATTTGCTGAATGTGACAGCCTGTTCAGCAAGAGCTTGAAGGCGTACCTGAGCAATGGCGGCCATGCCGTCCACGTGTACTTCAGCGGTGATCCCGATAGTGCTGTACGCGATATCGAAGCGGCCATCGCTCCTTCCCGAGCGACAGCCAAGCGCCTCGGGTTGGAGCTGGATGACCTCTTCGAAGAGGACGTCAGACACCTTTCCCAGTTCTGCACCAACGAGAAGGCCTTCATCACCCTGATCACCAGGCCGTCGGCGGCCACCAGTGGCGAGCAGAAGCGCGATGTGAAGGCGAAGGAGGAGCTGCGCGAGGCCTCGCCGCTTCCCCGGATGCGGGATGTGCCGAACGTCTTCGCGGCGATGCAGTCGTTGCGTACTCGGCACCGCTCGTTCGTCGACGCCCTGGTCGGGGACCTGCGGTCGGTCCATATCGCTGTAGAGGTTCTGGACGTCCACAAGGCCGGTTACGAAATGCGGATGAGCGTGGATCCGGAGTTCACCGCCGATGATTGGCGCCCGCGGCTTCCGGGCGACAAGATTCCCGTGCGGGACATCAGCAGAAATCCCAAGGACATGTCAGGGGCATTTTGGCCGCGCCTCGATCGCCAGCTGGTACCGCGAGATGCTGAAAAAGCAGGGCGGAAGTACACGATAGTTGGCGACAGGATATATGCCCCGATGTACGTGCACCTGCATGCACAAGACATTGAGCCCTTTCAGAAGCTGTTTGTGCGGGTAAGTCAGAACCGCTTGCCTTGGCGGATCAGTTTTTTGATTGAGTCAGGCGGCCTGAAGATGGTCGGCTTCAAGAACATGGTTGCCAGCATCATCAGCTTCACCAATCCGGACAACAAGGTTTTCCGGGAGGGGGTTTCGGCGGTTCGTGAGATGGTGAAGAAACAGAATGAACTGGACGTCCGCCTGCGTGTGGATTTCGCGACGTGGGCTCCGAAGGATGACGAGAAATTACTCGCATCCCGCGCATCTCGCCTCGCCCGTGCCGTACAGGGATGGGGAGGTATTGATATTCGCGAAGCCAGCGGCGATCAGTTCCAAGGTTTTACATCGTCGGCGCTCTGCCTGAGCTTGAATAGCGTCGCAACACCTTCTTGTGCGGTTCTCGGTGATGTCACGCAGATGTTGCCTTTGTACCGTCCTGCGTCGCCTTGGGCTGATGGCGGAGCGGTTCTCTATCGCACGCCGGATGGAAAGATCTGGCCTTATCAACCCAACTCACCAGTCCAGTCCAGTTGGATTACGGTCGGTGTGGCTGAACCTCGGTCCGGTAAAACGGTTGATGGTAACCAAGGGAACCTTGCGCTTTGCCTCTCGCCGGGTATCACCCGGCTGCCGATGATCGGGATCATCGACGTCGGCAAGGGGAGTGCTGGTTTGATATCTCTGCTACGCAACGCTCTTCCCGAGGAAAAGCGGCATTTGGCGATGAGCTTGCGTCTGCGTATGACGCCGGAGTTCGCCATCAACCCTTTGGACACTCAGGTAGGGTCCCGTTACCCACTACCCAGCGAAGTTGCTTTTCAAACTAACTTTGTGTCGCTGCTTGTTACGCCAATGGGTGCTGCCGCACCGGCAGACGGCATGGTTGGCTTGGTCAAGTTCACCCTGCAGGAGGCCTACCGCTACTACGCAGGCGATGGCAACAATACCAGGGCCAAGCCCTACATCCCCAACACCCGAGGGGCTGAGCAGGTCGACCGGGCGGTTGAGCGCTTCGGTATCCAGGTAGACGGGCGAACTTCCTGGTGGGAGATCGTCGACGCGCTCTACGACCATGGTGACATCCATTCTGCAACCCTGGCGCAGCGGCAAGCCGTTCCTACGCTGGCCGACTTGGCGGCGGTGAGTCGCGAGCAACAATTCGTCGATCTCTATGGAGGCAAGAGCACCGAGGATGGTGAGGCGCTACTGGATGCCTTCTCCCGGATGATTTCGGAATCGTTGCGCAGCTACCCGATTCTCGCTTTGCCTACGGCCTTTGATCTGGGCGAAGCCAGGGTCGTTTCGATCGACCTCGCCGAAGTTGCTCGTAGTGGATCCGCCGCGGCCGACCACCAGACAGCGATGTGTTACATGCTGGCTCGCTATGTCGTGGCGAGGAACTTCTACTTGACCGAGGAAGATGTCGAGTGCTTCGCCCCACGGTACCGCCCGTACCATGAGCACCGTATTCGCGAAATCCGCCAAGACAAAAAGCACCTTCAGTGGGACGAACTCCATCGAACGAAGCGCGTGCGTCCGGTACGGGACCAGGTTATCGGCGATATGCGCGAGGGGGGTAAGGAGGGCGTAATGGTTACCGTACTGTCTCAGGACGTGGATGACTTTGACGAAGAAATGTTGTCCTTCGCTACCGTCAAGAAGGTTTTCTCGAAGCAGAACGAGAAGAAGGCGGGGCGCATGCGCGAAATGTTCGGCCTGTCATCGACGGCGGAATACGCGGTTCGCCACATGATCCGTCCTCCGAGTGCGAAGGGGTCTACGTTCGTTGGCGCGTTCAGTACTCGTGAAGGCGAATCGGTGCATTTGCTGAATAGCACTATGGGCGGTATCAGGCTCTGGGCGTTTTCGACCACGCAAGAAGACACCTACGTCCGCGACACACTGTATCGGGAAATTGGGCCAGTCGAAACGCGGCGCCTCCTGGCTCGGCTCTACCCTGGTGGTAGCGTTGCGCGGGAAATCGAGGCGCGGAAGAAGAAGGTCGAGATCAGCGGCCTGATTGGCCAGGATCGGGACGATGGAGTAATTGATGGGCTGGTCGCCGAGTTGCTCGATATCTACCAACAGCAGCGGTCGGAGGCACTACGCGCATGATCAAGCGGATCAACTGCTCGGTCGTTTTCCTTCTGATGGTGGCGACCGCTTTCCCCGCGTGCGCGGGGATCTTCAACATCGGAACTTCGGGAGGCGCTTCGAACGAGAGCAGTTCGAGCAATGTGGTTGTTCGCCCTGATGCTGGCCCGGGGAGAGCATCGACACCGATTGTCCCTGTGGAAAGTGCATCGCCGCAACGGGTACCGGTGGAAAGCCCCCCCGTCTATCAGCCCTATACGCCGCCGGCTGCGTCGGTGTTGCCTGCCCCGATATCGGACGATGCAGAAGTTCGGCGCTACGACCGCTACCCAAACGAAAGCGATGTCGACTACATCGCTCGTATGAAGCAGGTCTACAAAACGTCTGCAGCAGAACTAGAGCGTGTCGGTGCTGAACACATGTTGCGCATGCAGCAGTTGGCGCCTCATTGAGCTCTTGTCGATGAGGGGCGGTTGAGGCCAGCTTCGCGATTATCTGGAGCGAGCCTCACCTGGTAGTGATCAGATAGTTGAGAGAGGTCGAGCGACCAGCTGTACGCGGAGCGGATCTCGTGGATCGCGAAGGCTCGCTTGACCAGCTGTAGGGCTTGGCCGGGGCTGATGGAGTTCACATGGCACAGCCACTCGATGGCTTTGTGGGTTTCGCTGCGCTCGATGGCGAGACCGATATGCTTTACCTGGTGGCACCTCGGGCAGAGCGCTATCAATCGATCCAGGCGCTGGATGAGCCGGTGGTCATCGTAGTGCCAGATTTCATGGCACTCGACAGGATGGTGCGGGCCTCGGTTAGAGCAGATCTCGCAACGGTAGTTGGCAGCCTTGAAGCAGATGCTTTTCAGCCGACTCCAAGTGGCTTCGCTGACGTTTGAACGGACGTTGCTGTACCAGCAGGATCTAGGAACAAGCTCGATGGTTAGATTCATGGTGAGGGAAAAACCTGCCGCGTATGATTGCGTCTGATTGGTTATTTTTTTACTATCAACGACATATTGACATGGTAATATAGATCAATGAAAGTCACCGATAAGGAACGAGAAGTCAGCGCCGAAATGGCGGCATGGCTGGGTTTTCTGAGGAAGGCCAAGCGGGTGACTCTGCAGAGCATCGCAGAAACTCACGCTACCCATCGGGGGAATCTGTCGGCGTTCATTTCGAGCAAGGGGACGACGCGGAATGTTTCGATGGAGAAGCTGCGGATGGTCCTGTTTGACCTCGGGCTTCTGGATGGCGGGATGTTAGCTCCAGGCCTCCACCGTTGGGAGGTCGATGAAGAAATGGTCGATTCCCTGTGTGAGCTGCTGAATAAAAGCGAGTTCGAGCGAGGGTATGTGTTCCGCTTGGGGAATGGCCTACGGGCATTCGCAGTGGTTCAGGTGTGCGAGGCCAACGCGGTGTTCGCGAGTTTGCCTGTTGAGATTGCTGAGCGGGTGGCTTCTGGATTGAAACCAACTGAAGGCGGGCAGCGCATCAGCTTGGTGGATCTCGACCGGGCTGGCGATGCGCAGATTCAGGCGCTGTGGCAAACCCCTGCAGACGCTTCGGTGTTTGCGAGCATACAAAGTCTCTGGACGGATGAGCCGTTATTCCGATTGCCCATTGAGAAGAGGGCGGGCTGATCCAGATGTAGTGTCCGGAAATGGTTTTTGCTCGCCAATGCTGATTTTGGTCATCGCCGGTTTTGTTCGTTGCCGAAGAGGCACTTAGCGCTCGGATTCGGGCATTCGGTAACGGGGCGCAGTCTGGATGACAAAACTTAATTTGGCCCAGCTTTGCTGGCGTGTTGTTGATGATTGTTGCGGCGAAAATCTAAGGAAAAGCTATGGCTACCCAGAAGCGAATGAAAGCTAACGAGCTGGTCACTCTGCTCGCTGAGCTGGTGGTGATGGACATCGAGATGATGGCCAGGTTTGCCAATATCCCTGTCCAGAACCTGCGTTCCTGGTTGGCCGGCAAGAAGGAAAACCTTCGGCTGCAGTCGGTGATGAATTTGATGTCGGTCATGGGGTTGAAGGTCGACAACGGACTTCGCCTGGATGACGCGCGGGTTCACTATTGGTACATCGAAGACAGCATTTTCAGCCAGAAGAAGAGCGTCTACGCGGCGCTGACGAAGCTTTCCAAGTTGCTGGCAGGCTGCTCGATCACGGCGGTCGAATCTACGTCGCCACGGCTCAAAGAGCGCCTTGGGCATCGCTTCTACCTGGTGGCGAGCGCCAAGGTGCGACTTGTTGTGTGCGTGCGTCGCAGTTTCTTCCGGGCGCCGGCGGTATCTCCCGAGGTGATCAAAGGGGCCTGTTGGCGGGATGACAGTGATGATCATCTGATCACGACAAACCGTCGTTTGTGGACGCACCTGGTTGAGCGCGACCTGACCACGTATGAGTTCGATCGCATGTTCAATCAGGTTAGCGAAAACGTGAGCTGGGCTGATGTTTCGCTCATGGCTCGCGAATTCGGCGTTACGGCTGCTGATGTGTCGCAGTGGATCCTGGAGCGACATGGCGAGCTGGTCCCCGATGGAGCAGGGGCACAGGATGACGAAGGCATCGATTTGGATAGCAGCGGCGGGCGCGTGCTGTACCTCGCAGCAGGTTGAGGGGGCTGTCCATGCTTGTAGTTCTCCGCGATTCGAAGATGTTTCGAGCCGTCCCGAGGGTGATCCTATGGGGTGGCGTTGCGCTGTTCTTGTTCCTCATCTTGGTGCTGGCCGAGGGTAGCGTCTACTTGGGGAAGGTGGGGGAGGCCAGGGACGCAGCTATCGCTCAATGGCTGAATGAACATCCGGAAGATGGCGAGGCGGTGGCCCGCTACCGGACTGTCTGCATCGGATCTCCAGGCGAACCGGATGTCGAAAAGATTGCCTCCCCCCCCCAGCCCGTTCTGACCTTCGCCGAATGTGCTGAAAAGGTTGGGTCACCCGATCTCATGGTCATTATTCAGGCAGCGGAATACTCGATCCCGGTGCCGATACTTCTCTCCTGGTTGTCACGCACTTTGGCATCCGTCGTTCTGCTTTAGCCGTTGCAGGAGTTGGTATCGTGCAAGCGCATTTCATGGGGTCGCGGCCGGATGGATGGCTTGAGAAACTGGCTGCCGAAAAGGCGCGTCTGCGCCGTAAAGTTCGGACTCGGTGGATCTTGGCCGGCCTGGGCGTGCTGGTGGTCGTTGGCGTTGTATGGGGAGCGTTTTCGTGGGGATGATTGACCTGGTTGGGCTGAAGCATGGCTTGCTTAACTCGCCGGAGTCGCCGGCTCCGATTGCTGCATAAGGGGGCGGGAGTGCGACATTTCTTCCTCCGGATGAAGCGGATGATTCAGGATGATCTCGGTATCCCCGCTTCGGTCCGCGCTATTGTTGAGGCCTTTCCTGCTCTGAAAGTGCACTTGCGGGAACCCGCTCAAAGTATTGCCGCGTCGAGCGTTGTTCTATGGCATGAATGGGGTGGCGCGGTGCACGGCTCTTGGCCCCGTCTAGCTGCCGGAGAAATGCTCGGGTGGCGCAATCAGGGCGGCCAATACGGCAGCTTCCATCTCACCCGGGAGGATCTCGCCCGCTTGGGCTGTCGCGAGGTCAAGGAGCAATGGCGGTGCGAGATTCAGGATGTCGAAGGCCTTTCAGCGTCGAAATCGGAGCTGCGTGACTTCGCGAGCCTTGACGATATGGTCGCCACCAACTCGCGACCGATGATCGAGCCTATGAGCTTGGAAAAGCTGGATCAAAACCTCGCCTGGTCCGAGATACGAATACTTCATCGCGAGGATCCTTCGGATCATTTCGCCTGCTATCGGTGGGATGGGCGGCTTTTCCTGATGAACTCCGGTGGCTCGCATCACTTTGCGGCAGCACGCTATATCGCTTCGCGGTTGCGTCGTTCTGTGCCGCTGCAGGGGCGGCTAAAGATCTACGGCCTCAACAGCGCTTCTGTCAGTTCCCTGGTGCGTGACTTTGAGATATTCGCGCTACGGGACGAGCCGATGAGCTACATGGCGTTTCACGATGCCATGCGGGCTTATGGCGCTGCCTACCTGCACCGACGCCTGCCCCGTCCTTATGAGGATTCCCGAGCTGTGTTTCTGCCGCGAGATGATATTCGTTCGGTGCGAGTTGCGGCCGTGCTCCACGAGTGGGGGTTCTTCGATCTGGGTGATCATCTGCAAGAGCTGGCTCGCAGAAACATGGCGGCTTTCAGATTGAACTGAAGTTCAATTATATACTTGCATTGTAACGAGAAAAACGCGAGAGGCAATCTATGCAGGCACTCACCACTACAGGCAAGCTGTTTAAGCAGTTCATCCAGTTTTTAAGGGAACAGGGCTACCAAATTCACTGGCACGACATCAATCCCGAAGAGCCTGAGTATGTTGAGGTGATTTGCAACGGGCAGCATCTGATGCCGGATGGTGTACCTAGTATTCCGAATGATGGAATCGTTGAGATTGACTACTTCGCCACTATTTTCTTGGAGCCAGGCAGCGGGGGAAGAAAGATTCAAAGGGTATTCAAGGATTGGCAGGCCGGCAAAATGTTCCTCGGCTCCACCAAGCTAACGCCCCCTCATCTAGTAGCCCATTACGAACGCATCATCACCGCTGCAGTCGCGATGAATGACGAAGAGAAGGCCCAGGTTGCTGACTGGGTTGATCGGCACGCCTCGGGGAATAGCAACTTGGCGGCGAGTGATTGGCCGGGATGGAAGGATGTAATTGCCCGCGTGAGTGAGCGCTAGGCGCGAGCTGGTCCCTGCGCTCGCTTTGGCCGGGTGATGGGGGAGGGGGCGCAGGTGTTAAAAGGTTAGGCTTTACACGACGACTTTCGTTTGTTTATCCTGATGCAATATCAGGTAACGAGGGTTTTGTTATGGATGGCCTGCAGATGACCGAGGAGCAACGTGCTCCCTGCGAAAGCAACTCCGATGTAATCAAGATCGAAGCCGGTGCTGGCACTGGCAAGACCACCACGTTGCGAGGC
This sequence comes from Olivierus martensii, assembly GCA_000484575.1. Lineage (NCBI taxonomy): Eukaryota > Metazoa > Arthropoda > Arachnida > Scorpiones > Buthidae > Olivierus > Olivierus martensii. The sequence goes on from AYEL01066035.1 coordinate 68,964, forward strand.
ATCGCCGAGGCCAAGCGCGACAAGCGTCAGCTATATGTCGCGTTCAACAAATCGATCCAGGTCGAGGCCTCCAGGAAGTTCCCATCCAACGTCACCTGCAAGACCGCACATTCGCTTGCCTACGGCGCCATTGGCCGTGACTACGGCAACGTACATGGCAAGCTTCAGGGGGACATCAAGCCCTTCCATGTTACTCGACAGCTGACCTCCAGCCTGTCGGGCGTCCCGTCGAGTGCCCACAACTTGTATGGCGGTCGCGTGATCGAGACCGTGAAAAACTACCTCGTGTCGGCCGATTCCACGCTTAGCCCGAAGCACGTCAGCATCGGCGACGCCCCGGTCGAGCGTAGCCATTTCGATCCGCAGCGGATCTTGCAGGACGCGATGCAGGTCTGGACCGCAATGCAGGATCTGCGCTCCGAAGTCCCGATGCTGCATGACGGGTACCTCAAGCTCTACCAGGTCGCAGGTCGTCGACTGCCCTACGACCTGATCCTTTTCGACGAAGCGCAAGATACCAATCCCGTCACCCAAGCAATCGTAAATCAGCAGCAGGCGAAGAAGGTGTATGTGGGCGATCGCCATCAGGCGATCTACGGCTTCCGTGGTGCGAGCAACGCGATGGAGCTCATCCCCTCGGACGAAACCTTCTACCTGACGGGCTCGTTCCGCTTCGGCAACGAAGTGGCGGAAGTGGCTAACCGCATCCTGGACCTCAAGGGTGATGTCGTTCATCTGCGTGGACTGGGGGCGGAAAGCAAGATCCGTCCTCTGACTGCCAGCGAGGGCTATGCGTACCTCAGCCGAGGCAATGCTGCGCTGTTCGACCGGGCCGTGAAAGCTCTGACCAAGAACGAGCCCTTCTCCTTCGTCGGTGACATCCGCGGTTACCGCTTCGATCAGATCCTGGACGTCTATCAGTTGTCGATCAAAGGCCAGGTGAAGGATCCATTCATCCGGTCCTTCAGCAGCTTCGATGAGCTGGTGGAATACGCCGAAATGATCAACGACCGCGAAGTTAAGTCGCGCTGCAAGATCGTCACTGCCTATGGCCGGGATATCCCAGGTTTGTTGGAGCGAATCGAGCGGGCAGCCCTGGCACCGGTCGAAGACGGCAACGTTGCGGACAACCGTCTGATCCTCACCACGGGCCACAAGTCGAAAGGGCTCGAATTCCCCAATGTCCAGCTGGCTGGCGACTTCATGGAGTTTCTCGACTCCGACACCGGCCAGTTGATCGACATGAGCAAGGCCGACACCAACCTGATCGAGGAGATCAACGTCAACTACGTCGGGGTAACCCGAGCGCAGCGCGTTCTCCACCTCAATGAGCAGCTGGAGGCCTACCTCGAACACCTCGAAGAACTGGCGGCCAACCGCTCCAGTCGTCCTTCCATGGCGTAATCAACGATTTATCCCCCGACAAGGAGCACCACACTATGTCCCTGCTGAAGCGTATCCAAGATGTAAACAAGGGCGGCGCCGACAAGAAGTACGACGCCTTCGGCGCCGTGTTCGAGGTCAGCACCGCCGTGGAATCGAACGGCGCGGTCAAGCTGACCGGGAAGCTGCTGAACGAGAGCAACCCCAAGGTGAAAGCCGGCGAAGAGATCGTCGTCACCTTCCGCGGCGAGTCCGCGAGTAAATCCCTGACCAACTTCGTCAAGGGCAACGGCAAGAAGTCGCTGGCCGCCCCGGATGCCGCGAAGGGCACCTTCCTCACCCTGGAAGGTTGCTTCTTCAGCGACGAGATGGAGGATGGCAAGCGCGTACTCAGCTCGCGCTGGCTCAACACCCTGGCGTCCAGCAATGACACCGACCACGACAACCGCTCGTTCATCGAGAACATCCTGGCGACGGCGCCGCGTATCTCGTTCAAGAACCCCGCGGTGCAGCCGGGCGAGCCCGAGCGCATCACCCTGCCAGTGAACGCCCGTACCGTGACGGCCCGCGTCAAGACCGACCATGGCACCTTCGAGAAGGAGTTTCCCGTTACCTGGGCGGTCCAGAAGCTGGAGGCCCTCGGCCCGAACGACAAACCGCAAGTGCACATCGATACCGTGGAGCCGTCGAACGCCCGCAATGTGCGCAGCCGCCAGGATCTGGAAGAAGTCCTCGCCGAACAACTCGGCCGTGGCACCAAGGCGCTCGCGCTGCTGCGGGTGACTGATGGTGAAGATGTACTGACTCGTGCTGTGTACGTCGGCTTCAAGCGCGACGGTGACGAGTACGTGCCCGACACCGAGAAAACCCTGGAAGATCTGTTCAAGAACAACATCTTCAAGGGCATCCCGAACGACGACCTGTTCGCCGGCCTGGTCAATGGCGACGTGCGTGTGGAAAGCATTCCCGGCTACCGCATGAACTACGCCGGCGATCCGACGCAGGACAACAACGCAGCGTTCAAGCTGATCAGCGAGGTGAAGGCCGGTCGCACCCAGCGCTACGAAATGATTTTCGGTGAACAGGCAAACCTGTTCAGCAAGGTCATCCTCCCCGGCATCGCTCGCACCGACACGATCTCCGGCTTCTCGCCGTTCAACATCCTCGCCGACGAACCGGGCACCTACCTGGCGAACCAGTTCAGTACCCCTCTGGTTCGCCCGGGCGCCGAGCCGCAACCGCCGAAGCTTCCGGCTGAAGAAGCGCAGGAACCGGCCCCCGACTTCGCCTCGCTCGAAAGCGAGTTCGATACCGCGCTCAAGGGCGAGGAGGAGGCTCCGGCCGGTCCTCGTCCGTAACGCCTTCAAGGCAAGCAGTAGCCATTTCAGCCGCTTTCGAGCGGCTGTTTTTTACGCCTCCGGTAGTGATCGCCATGCAACCAGCCACCCCCACTCAAACCAAGAACCTCGTCAACTGGATCCAGCTCAACACAGATGATCCGGAAACGCGCTTGGTGGCAGTCAAGTTCCCTTCGGGTACCAAGCGCCTCGTGTTGGTAGCGAACCAGGATCTCACCAACGGCCAGCTCCAGGTGTTGGGCGAGCTGGGCTTCTATCGCAGTCGGTCGGGGTTCCTGGTTCGCGATGACCTGCGCTTCAGCCTGCAGCAGATCCAGAAAGCTTTTCCCAAAGCCCATCCGGTGAAGGTGCCGATGAACTGGGTGACTCGCATCATGCCGGAGCGCCCGGTTTCACCAGCTAGTGCGACTGTGTCCACTCCCAAGGTCTCTGCCCCGGCAATCAGCATCCCCCCGCAGGTTCCGGCGCAAGGCCGCGAACAGTCCGTAGGGAACGAAAGCGAAGACCGGCCCGACGAGGTTCTTCCGGTAACGGTCACCGTCAACAACGCGGTGATGTCAGCCCGGCCGCTTGGCATGAATTACCGTGGCCAGATGGTCTTCCTGGGTGAGGATGGACGCTTCATTCAGGGGCCAGCCCAACAGATCATTCGGGAGGCCGACAGCCGCGGTGCCACATTCCTGTATGGGGCAACTGCGGAGGACCTGGCTTTATGCGCCGATGGCTTGGTGAGGGAGATTGCCGGCGGCAAGGTCCTGCGGTTCGACGATCTGAAGCGCTTCAGCAGTATCGTGACGGAGATCCCTGAGGGGGCTGTTCTCTCTTCTCCTCGGGCAAGAGAGGTACAGGAGGCAATCGAGGCCGCGCTGGTTCGGCACATTCGCAAACAACCTGGGATGACGCCTAAAGCTGCCTACAGTCTGGCCATCAAGCTGCACGAAGGGCAACCGCCGCTGGCTGCACGTACCTCCGAATCCGTTGCTCTGCAGCAGTATTCGACGCCGCTTCCATTGAGTGTTGCTGTCCAGCAAATCGTTGGCGGCTTCAAGGGGCGTTCTGTTCTGGAGCCGACGATTGGCAACGGCTCGCTGGTATGCACCGTCAAGGACGCCGCCTTGGCCGGCGTCGAGCTCGACGCTCGGCGCCTTGATGCGATCCGGAGAGACCGGTCGGAGGCGAACCTCCAGCATGGCGATGCCACATCCTTCGACTTCCGCTCGCTTAATGGTGGCGGGGACTTCGATGTCGTTTTAAGCAACCCGCCATTTGGGGGCCTGCAGCCACCCCGCATGATGTCCGGGCTCAAGGTCAGCAGGGTAGACCACCTGATCATGATCCGGTCGCTGCAGGCGCGGGCGGACGACGGCGTAGGGGTCTATATCATCGGCGCGGACAGCTACCTTGACAGCCAGGCCGGGCTCGTCACAGGCGGTTCTCGGTATCTCTTCAACTGGTTGGCGGATCGCTACCAGGTCGACGCCGTCGAGGTGGATGGTGGGATTTACACCAAGCAGGGGGCTTCTTTCCCGATTCGTATCGTCGTGGTCGGGAGGAAGGAAGCCGGGCATGCCCAAGTGCCCGATCGGCTGCCGGTGCTGCTGGACCACGACGAGGTGTTCGAATGGGCTGCCGGCATGTACGAGAAGTATGGCCTGGCTCTTCCGATCTGCTGGACCACGACGAGGTGTTCGAATGGGCTGCCGGCATGTACGAGAAGTATGGCCTGGCGGAGATTCGAACTCCTGAAATGGGCCTTCAGGAAGCGCTCAGCGATTCGGCCGTCGTCGAGCTCGATGGCGATGCCCCGGTGGAGGATCGCTCAGCTGAGCAATCCCATCCCCCAGTTGAGACGGAGTCCGGTGCGGCAAGGGCGGTCGCGCCGGTGGATCGCAGCGAGGAAGAAGAAAACTCGTACCAGTCGCCATATGCGGCTTTCAGCCGAGCCGGCGAGGCCACAGCGATGGTCCCCCGAAACCTGGCGACGCCTACCCGTATGGCTCTGACAGAGGTTGTGCGAGAAGAGGGCGATGTCGACGGTTTCGTGGCGGCTGAACTGGGGTGGTCCGTGGAGGAGTTGGGCGGCTATCTCTCCCCTGAGCAGGTTGACGCCGTGGCCCTGGCCATCAACTCCTTGCAGAAGGGGAGGGGCTTCCTGGAGGCGGACCAGACAGGGTTGGGTAAAGGGCGGGTGATGGCTGCCTTGGCCAGGTACTCGGTCCTGCAGCAGAAGACGGTTGTCTTCCTAACCGAAACGCCGACGTTGTTCACGGACTTCTGGCGGGACATCAGCGACATCGGATCGGCCGAGCTTTTCACGCCGATGATCGTCAACGATGGAGTGTCGATCTTCGATCCGATCTCTGGCAACAAACTGGTTCCAGCCACACCCAAGGCGGTGATCCAGGCCGCGCTCGATGGCGGGGTGGTGGATCCCGCCTACAACCTGGTGCTCGGTACTTATTCCCAGTTCAACCGGGACAGAGCCAAATCTTCGAAGGCGCGCTGGATCAGCCAGATCGCGGAGGGCAAAGCGTTATTGCTGGATGAAGCGCACAACGCGGCCGGCGAGTCGAATACCGGGCAGAACATCGGTCTCGCCATCGACAACGCCGACTTCGTCGTTTACTCCTCGGCGACGGCCATGAAGGCTGGCAAGAACGTGATGCTGTATTCCGAGCTCTTCCCCGAAACAGTGGATATGGGAGCGTTACCGGAGACGCTCGCCATTGGCGGCGAGGTTCTGCAGGAGGTGCTCTCGGGAATGCTGGCTCGGGACGGCGTGTTTATTCGGCGCGAGCATGACCTCAGCAATCTGGCATTTAGCACCGTCAGCGACGACGGGCGAGAGGAACGAAATCGATCGCTTTCGGACAAGCTCGCCGAGATCCTGGAGCTGATGAACTACTTGGCCGGCGACATCAATGAGTTGGTCAACAAGCGGAACAAGGAGATCAAAAAAGCACTTGAAGCCATTCCGGAGGTGGAGCGCAAAGGCAACCGGATGGGAGCGGTCAGCACCAACTTTGGGTCGCGCCTCTACGCGATTTACCGCCAGTTCATGATGGCCATCAAGACAGACCTCGCTGCTGACAGGGCTATCAAGGCCCTGGAAGAGGGCAAAAAGCCTGTCATCGTGTTGGAGAACACCATGGAGTCCCTCCTGGTGGACATTGTGGCCGACCTACGGCCTGGCTTCGATGACGTTGATGCCGAAGAGTTCGGAACCAGCCTGCAGGGCGAGACCGAACTGGATGGCTATCTCACCTTCCGGGATGTGCTGCACCGCATGCTGCATCGCCTGACCTACTACGTGGAGACCAACCGCTATGGTGAGGCCACCAAGGTCCCCGTGACCTCCGAAGAGTTCATGGATGTGGTTTCGACAGTGGACGGGTTGATCAATGACTTCCCGGATCTGCCGGTGTCGCCACTGGATGAGATCCGAACCCGAATCGCGACGGCTGGTTTCATCTGCGATGAGCTTTCCGGCCGCAAGCTGCAGATCCATCAGCGAGCAGGGAGCTTCTTTGCATCGCCTGTGCTTGAACGGCCCAAGGCGCAGATCGTGAAGGACTTCGTGACGGGCACTACCGATGCCCTTCTGCTGACACGTGCCGGCAGCACGGGTATCAGCTTGCATGCCGGCGAAAAGTTCCCTGACCAGCGGCGCCGGGTAATGATCGAGCTTCAGTCCGCCGCGGACGTGAACACTCGGGTGCAGTTCTTCGGTCGCGTCAACCGGAAGGGCCAAACGTCGTCGCCGGAAATCGAGACGTTGTCGTCGGGCTTGATCGGCGAGGCCCGGCCCATCGCGATGCAGAATTCCAAGCTCCGGAAGCTATCTGCCAATACAACCGCAAACCAGGACAACGCTGCTCTGGACCGATCGGTACCGGACTTCATCAATGCCATTGGTGACGAGGTCGCCTTCCGGTATTTGGAGGCCAATCCGCGAATTGCGCAGCGTCTCGACATCAATCTGGAGAATGAGGACGAGCGCGAAGAATCGTACTTCATCAACAAGCTGACCAGTCGGCTTGTGATGCTGCGTGTGGTCGAGCAAGAGCAGATCTACGAAGCGCTCACCAATGAATACCTCCGGGTCATCAAGGAGCTCGACGCCAAGGGCGTGAACCCCTTGAAATCGCGAGAGCTTGATGTGCGAGCGCGGGAGGTGGCGCGGGTGGTGTACGAGAGCGGGAATCCCCATTCCGATAGCGCATTCAATCAGCCGGTCTTCGCCAAGACGATCGAGTATGACGTCGCGCTGGATCCGATGAGGTCGGATGCCGTCAAGCGCCTGGTTCGTGAGGGTTCTGCTGCGGTTGAGCACTTCAGGATCAATCATGAGCGACGTCAGAACCAGGACTTCTTCCTTGCCCTCAAGGGGTTCCTTGCGGTCAACCGACGGAAGTTTCTGGAAACCGTTTTAGCGAAGGATTGCAAGTCGGTTGACGAGGCGTTGGCGGCTAAGAGGCCGAACTCTGTTCAGAAGATGATGCACCGCCTCAAGGTGCTTGATGGCGTCCTCGACGGACTGCAGGTCGGGGCCGTAGCCAGGTTTACCAACAACGACGGTGAAACTGATTTCGGCGTTATCGCTTCGATCGCCGTGCCTGACAACCCGAAACACATCCACCTGCTTGGAGGGTATGAGCTCAGCTTTGCAGTACCGGGCCGGCAAACGCTGATCGACCGGACGCTCTACAGCCTGCAGGACGACGTCCAGTTCCGGATCATGCCAAAGGCCGGATTGCTGGATGACCTCATGCTGCGGTTCGACACTGCGCCCGCAGGGAACGTGACATACCAGCGGCTGATTCTCGACGGCAACCTGTTCAAGGCCGCGCAGATCGCGGCTGCGGGCTCCATCGGCAGCAGCATCATTTACACCGATGAGCGGGGTGCGCGTCACCGCGGGGTGCTGATGGCCAGGGGCGTCGACCTCAAGCATTTGCAAAGCCTGCCAGTTCGCGTGGAAACGGCGGCTATGTGTGGTGAGGTACTCGACCGGTTCCCAGCGGTGAAGCTCACAACTTCGCCAGGCTTGAGCGATGACGACGAAAGCGAGATGCGTCTTTTCCTGCAGGACGGCATGGCCGTCATGGAGGTTCCCGGAAGCAAGGTCTGGGGCGGTCGTTACTTTGCGAACGAGGACCTGATCAAGGTTACCGGGCCTTTCGCCGGTACGCGGAAGGTGATGGTGGCCAAGTTTCCCACCGAAAACATCTCGAAAGCGATGGGGATTTTGTACAGGCAGGGCGTTTCGCTATATGCGGAATCCTCTTTGAGACAAGCTATTAACAATTTAAGAGGTGTCATATACTCTAATGAAAGTGAAAATGAAGAGCGCATGCGCGCTGTGAAAGCTTAGGGAGGCTGCATGACGCCATTCGAGAAATTCTGCTCCCGCATGGAAATGCCATCGGGTATCGGCCGCGAGCTGCCTTATGTGCAGCTCGGGTTTGTTAGCGCTGATCAAAGCACTGGGGCAGATGCCGCAGTTGAGTGGATTGAGGGTGATGACGAGCACCGGATCCGATTTTCGGTATCCGAGTGGAAAAAGGCCGAGGCCGGCGTCATCCGTGAGCCGGTAATGCAGGTCGAGTTTTCGGAAAGCTCCGGTGAGCTTTTGGTGCCCGCCGGTGAGGGTGGCGAAGTGATGGCCGATCTGCTGTTGGCCATGCAGGGTATGAGGGTGCTAGGGGGTGATGATGCAAGCGCGTAGAAGCATTGCCCTGGTATCACTCTCCCGCGGCCGAATCTTTGCCGCCGGATCCATTCGGGGGGTAGTTCAAGCTGTCCTTCAGGTACCGGCGAAGGTTCTGGATCCCGATCTTCATGCCAGTTTCCTTCTGAATGAACTCGCGGATATCGCTGGGGGTGAGACGCTCCTGAGCAAGCACCGCAATGGCGGGCTTGATCTCGTCAAGTTTGGTGCGGATTCGGTGAGAAAGGCCCCCGTTTTTTTCCCGAGCGAAGGTGCCGGCTTTTTTCACCAAGTCTTTCAGTTGTTTGTCCATCTGATGGACTCCTTTTTCGAACTCGTTTTGATGATACCAAACCTTCCGAACTCGGCTTGGAAACCGTTTCGCAATTGGCCAGTGGAGCGGTACCACTCGTAGGACCAGTACAGGCCGGTCAGCGCAGCCAGCAGGTAGAGCGCCAGGCACCAGGTGCCGGCCACGGCATGCAGGTCCCAGTTGAAACTGCGGCCCTTGCGCGACCAGTCGAGGGTCAGCCAGGCGCGCCAGTCGAAAACCTTGCGCGGCCAGCGCAGGTAGAGACCGGACAGGCAGAAGAAGATCAGGATCAGGGTGCAGGCGGCGGTGACCTGCTTGCCGTACTCGCCCATGGCGAGGAAACGGTGCAGTTGCATCATCAGGTTGAAGAAACCCTCGCCGCGCGGCTCGCCGACGGGCCAGTGGAGGCATCTTGAGATGAAAGTCTACGTCGCCGAGAAGCCAAAGCTGGGTAAGGCCATGGTTCAGGTCTTGTCAAAGACCTCGCCAATAACCAACAGGGGGGGGACTTTTGCGGAAGGAAATGGTTGGGCGGTTTGCTGGGCTGCGGGGCACATTTTTGCGCTCGAAGAACCCGATTACTACATCGGAGCTGCTTTCCCAGGCGCCCCGAAGGGTAAGAACGGCAAGTTCAAATGGAGTTGGGATCACCTGCCGCTCTTCCCTGGGCAGAGCGATTTACCAGGGTGGTCGATAGCGCTCGACTCCGAGAAAAAAGATCTGTTCAAGACGATCAAGTCTTTTGTCGCGAAGGCCACTGTGGTGGTCAATGCCGGGGATCCCGACCGCGAAGGGCAGTTGCTTATCGACGAGATCCTGGAGTTTCTGGGCAACCGGAAACCGGTGCGGCGCGTGCTCATTTCTGGTTTCGATGAGACGACTGTCGCGAACGGTTTGAAGGGGGAGTGCGACAACGCCGGCTTCATCGGTCTTCGTGACGCAGCGCGATCGCGCTCAAGGGCTGATTGGCTGGCGGGGATGAACCTCAGTCGTGCCATTTCCCTTCACGCGAAGGAATGTGGATTTCAAGGGTCGCACATAGCCTACGGCCGCGTGATGACCGCGTTGTTGGGGCTGATCGTCCAGCGTGACCTGGCGATCGAAAATTTTGTTCCCGTTGATTATTTCGCGCTTTCGGCGCGATTCAAGGTCACCAAAGGCGATTTCCGTGCGCGCTGGAAACCGTACCCCAGCCAGGCGGGGCTGGATGAAAGAGGGCGGCTGCTGGATCGGCGAGTAGCCGACCAGTTGAACACTGCGGTCCAAGGCAAGACTGGCAAGGTGGTCGAATACAGCGACACTGAAAAGACCGAGTCGGCCCCTTTGCCGTTCTCTGTCGACCAGCTGGGGATTCCATGCGCACTTGGACACCCAGTCCACGCTGACTTGGACACTCATTCCACGGTCTCCTGCACCCTCAGGGACATCCCGGCGACCTCGAAGCGGTCGTTGAGCTTCCAGCAGGGCATGCGCCCCTGGGACACCTCCAGCAGCGCGGTCCCGGCCCGCACGCGGTCGCCGAGGCAGACGTCGGCTTCGCTCCAGCCGCTGGTGCTGAAGTTCTCGCCGAAGGCGCCCGCCTGCATCAGCAGGGGATGCTCGCCCAGTTCGGCGATCCAGGCGGCGTAGTGTTCGCGTGGGTAATGGTGGATCGCTTTCTCGACGCCGCCATGGACGCGCAGATCGCCCTGTTCGTCGCCCTCCAGGCCGACAGGGGTGACCCTGAGCGCACCGTCGCGCGGAGACTTGACGATGCCGCTGCGCGAGCCGGGGCGGGTGAAGGGCCGGGCGCGGCCGGTGAGAAGGGCATCCAGGGGTAGGGCAGGCAGGGGCATGGGAGGGTTCTCTAAGTCACAGGATAGTGTCGACTAAATACAATATAGAGTCCGCCAAGCCTTCGCCCGCTGTCAAGCCGCCAGACCCTCCGGATGCGTCGATAGCCTCGGTGGGCGGGGGTTCACCGCGTCCAGTCCCCAGGACCTAGCTGAGCTGGCCGTGAGATTCTGAAGCTCGTCAAGAGTTTTGCCGTAATGGTCACGCTGGCTTGCACGCTACGGTGCTTACGGCATTACTTTGCGTACGGAACCTAGCGCAGAAGTAACGCAAGACAAGTGTTCAACCGATATCTCCAAGCATGAAATGGATTTTCGAATCTATAAATTGTAGCGAATACCTCTAGTCGACTCATCTACGATAGTTACAATCTGGGCGACATGTCATTAGTACTCTCCATGGGGTGTTTAATGAAATAAAAGCGCAGATAAGACATGGTGCCGCTAAGGACCTGCCGAAGAGGGTGTCCGAAAATATCCGGCATTTGTCCGAAGATACTCTAGCAAAAAGATGCTTCATGCTGGTTTTATCAGCCTCCGGGCTAGTAGTACGCATGAGGCGGCGGATGGAAACAATGAAAAAGACCGAATCTATCCTGTTGCTGATCCTCCGGGATATGCGGTGATATTGGGTTTTTTATTGCGGGCGTCTATTGATGAGTCTGCCGCTTCATCTAAGGGCGATATCGATCATACTGCAGTGTTTCGTGTTGCTAAATTGAAAACATAGTCCAAGAGAGGCGGATACCTTCGCGACTCAGATAATAGTAGTGCATGGCATGCGTGCGGGGTAGTGTTAAGCGAGTTAAAAGTAAATATCAGTAGATGGTGAAGCGCTCTTGATCTTCACCGTTAAGAGAAAAGTCCTTAAGGACTTAACCTTGCTCCGCTACCGGATAGTCACTGGCTGTTAGCAGGGACGAGACGAGCTAGCACAAACTGAGAGATCGACAAGAATGATAAATAAGAGAAATGCTATTTCCCTCTCAATGATTCTCATCTTTTTTATCATCGCCTGCATTGGTAGTGCAGGTGTGAGAGTGTGGAATTTTTACACTTTGTTTGACTCGGGGAAAATTGCTGAAAATTTTCGAGCAATGCCAAGACTGTTTAACTCGGTCCCAATAAAGAAGAGCGGAGCGGCTCATTTTTTTGAAAAAAACCTCAGGGATATGCCTGGCTCATTTAGCTTTCAAGGTCACGAGGTTGGCTTTAAAGACTGGTTGGCGAGCAGCAATACCACCGGCCTTATAGTTCTCAGTGACGATCGCATTGCCTTTGAGGAATACTACCTGGGCAATAGTGCGAAAAGCCTTGCTATTGGCTGGTCGCTAAGCAAATCATTAATGTCCCTCTTGATTGGAATGGCAGTTGATGAAGGATCAATACACAGTCTGCTAGATCCTGTGAACCTGTACGCCCCACAGCTTTCTGCTGGCGGATATGCGGGTGTTTCTTTGAGAGATGTGCTTGAAATGTCATCAGGAATAGCTTTCAGTGAGGACTACGGGAATTCGGACTCCGATATCAACCAGCTAGGTAGGACTATAGCGCTTGGTGGATCAGTAAATGAAAAAGTGAGTTCATTGAGAAGAGAGGATGCCCCGGGGAGAGTGCACCACTACGTTAGCGTAGATACCCAGGTGCTTGGTATGGTTTTATTGGGCGCGACTGGTATGGGCCCCTCACAGTTTATGAATCAAAGACTTTGGCCCCAACTGGGTGCCGAATGTGAAGGTGCATGGTTAACAGACGATCGGGGCACAGAGCTAGCATTCGGTGGGGTGAACCTTTGCCTAAGAGACTTTGCACGCATTGGTCTATTATTTCTTCATGGCGGTCGCAGTCTGACTGGAAGTCAAATTGTAAGTGCTGAGTGGGTCAAGGCATCAACCAAACCTCGGAGTGCTCACTTGCGTCCTGGACGTTACATAGAGGATGGTGAGCCAAATCTTGGGTATGGTTACCAGTGGTGGATTCCAGAAGGCAAAGAAGGGGAGTTCTTGGCTATCGGAGTGTACGGGCAGTTTATTTATGTAAATCCACTTAGGCGTGTGGTGATTGCAAAGACCTCCGCGTATGTCGACTACAACGTTGACGGCATCCGTATGGAGCATGAGGCACTTGCAGCGTTCAGGGCTATATCAAGAACAGTAGGGGTGAGGTGAATATAGACATGGTGACCGAACACATATTTGATTTTGAATGGCGCCCTCTGCAGAACTATCTTCGTGATCGAGATATCGCAATACCACCCTTTGCGGCAGATCAAGAGTCAAGAAGTGACGCACTTTACAACTGGATAGTTAGCAAGGGGTATTCAGGAAAAGAAGGACTGAATCTTGGTGCTTATTACCATATATCTGATTATGGCGTGATAGGATTGGCGTTGCTATGCGCTGAGAACGTAGGTGATATTTTGAAAGTCATAAAGGCCTATGTCAAGTTGTTCAATCGTGATATAGCTAATGTTGACGTCAAGCCTAGGGAGAATTACGAAGTAGAAATCCATATTTCAGTTAACTTTAAGCCAGAGTGGAATGACGCATCCCGTCAGTTTCATGTAAATGTTATAGCCTCTGCAACCTACAAGCTCATTATGGACCTGTTAGGTAATGACTTTCCCATCTCTGCATTGACAGTACCTGTGCACGGCGCAGATAAAACAATCTATGAAGGTTTCTTTTCTTTGCCTGTGAAGCATGAAGGAAGTGACATAATATTTAGCTTTCCAGCTCATCAGTTGAATAGAACACTGGTGACTGCCAATCCGGCGGTATTTCAGTCAGCCCTGACTATGGCAGGTGAGAGTTTCAATGCTCTGTTGGAAGTAGAGATGGGAGGGCTCCGTCAGCGAATCGAGTTATTCCTTGAGTCCATACCAGATCAATACCCTAGCTTGGTGACTACCGCAAAGTATTTACGCATGAATGAGCGGACGGTAAGACGTCGCCTGGCGGACGAGGGCTGCACTTATCGCCAGATTGTAGATAAGGCCCGCAAAGAACGAGCAATTGCACTGCTACTGAATTCATCTATACCAGTTGATCGTATTAGCGATATTCTGGGGTACTCGGAAACAGCGAGTTTTAGACATGCATTCAGACGTTGGACCGGGCAGTCTACTACAGAATTCAGAAACAGTTTCCACTGATCTATCTAGTTTGAGATTGGGCAAGGAGCATCTTATGAATTTCAATAATCGTAATAATCAGATTCTGTCTATGATTGCCGAGACTCAGTTCGATGCTTACGTTTTGGGCTATATTGCGAAGGCGCGGACAATCTCGATTGCTGATGATTCCCTTCGCATTGAGGCCGAAGGATCAGCAATGCTTGCTGGACTAATTAGCGACTCATGCAGGAAACGTCGAACTCAAAAGAATCCATTTCCATATTTGCTACTTCAGATTGCGCACGAAGCCTTGGATCGAACCAGGCTTAATCTCGCAAATGTTCGTAATATATCTAGCGCTGATGCATTGTATAAAGAGCTGCTTAGTCAGGCTGCGTGGGACGCCTCAGTTGCTATGGATAATATATCGGAATTTGTCGAGCCAGATCAGGGTAGCATCGGAGTAATCGAGCGACTTGTCGAGTTTGCACATAATTCGGGTATTGCAGAAGGTCAAAACCTGGCGCTGGAAGCTCTTGCAGTTCTTGGCTTAGACGTCAAGAGCCATTTTTAGATACTAAAATAAAAGATTGCCTCTTTTTCAAGGAGGAAGAGCGTTGAGGATAGTTTGCCTATTGGTATTGCTGAGTCTGATCGGCGGCTGCTCCCATTCAGTCACTTTGCAGGAGCGAGCAGAGCAAGAGGCCATTTTTATCCAGGAATTCCGCCAGGAATTCGCCAAGAGGCTTCGTTACCCGCTGTTCGCACCGGGAGATGAGATCCCCGAGGCCGATGTTGTGGTGTTTTTCCGCTTCGCAAGCTCGTCGGGGCGCATAAGCAGTTGCCGGGTACAGTACGGCGAGGGGAACGTTAAGAGCCGCAGTACGCTCGATGAAGTCTTCGCCAGGCGCGTGATAGCCACCTGCCGCGAGCCCGATCTACCGGTTGCTCCGCCCGCTCTGCTGGATGGTGGTGGAGGTTTCGGCTTCAAGCAGAGAGTGATGTTTCGCAAGGAAGTGGAACGCCCCAGGTGAGCAGCGTTCAGCGTCTAGGGTCGTTGCCGCAACTTTTTCCAGCTCATGCTCAATGACGTCTAAACTTTAGTGATGTTGAGCATGAAGTGCTGGTAAAACAGAATGACTCTTACAAGTCTGCTTGTGTTTTTTGGGAGGACTAGCCTGCTCGACGGAACTTATAGATCAGTCGATCTGACCAGCAAAAAAACAATCCTATATGGGATCACCCAGCGCCCCACCTAGCTGCTTTCATGCAGGGCATAAACATGAAGCTCAAAAGCATTAGCATTTTTGCCATACTCGCCCTTTGCTACAATATCACTCTTTGTGTCGCTGAAGAACCAAAGAGCTACTTCCCACCCGGGGATTACTATAGGACTGGAAATAGTGGGCTGCTGACGATATCTCCGTTATTCGAAGGACTTCAAAAGTTTCGGATACGAAGCACTGGACACAATGCCCATGCTTGCGGATTGAATGGAACTATAGAGTCAGATCATGTGCAGGTCGACGTCCGTGGCATCGGCGATATGTCGTGCGATGTCGTTTTCAAACTGAATGATGACAGAATTACCATAGAGAAAGGAGTCGCAAGTAGGGACTGTCAGGGCTTCTGCGGGGCGGCAGCAGGTTTTACTGGCACGTATTGGAAGCCTTCCCCAATCTGCGAGCCCGCCTCTATAAAATTCAACGACAAGCAAGTGAAGAAAGCACTGAAGAATAACGAGACAGAGAAGGCCTACTGGATTTCTCGAAAACTGATAACAGAGTGTAGGGACATGTTTGAAGGTTTTGGTTATCTCTCTCGTGTTTTTCATACGGCACATCTCTCCTTGTCTGCCAAAAACCACCAATGCAAGAAGATACTAGAGAAGGGCAGCTTCTTCAGAGACCTGAAGCGAGAGTATTTGCCGGAAAAAATGCAAAATGAATATGACAAGTATTCTACTGAGTTCAATCGTCTAGAAAGCGAGTGCGAACAATCAATGAAATAACAAATTGGCTTCACTAAGCAGAGGAGACTAAGGTGGATAGAGAATTGGATCAGCCCCTTCAGCGCAATCTGGAGCGGCTATACAATTACCTAGAAAATCCAGAACGAGAGGAGGCACAGCGTGTTCTGCTCGCAGCGGAACCAGAGCCGATCCGAATTACTCACGGAATTCCTGACCTCTATACCGACTGGCTGTCATCCCCCAGCTACTCAGCACAAGGTGGGTTGACGGGGCAACTGACGCAGGTCATAAGCCAGACTGCCGGGCGGCCCGTGCTAGTGTTCGACGACTACTTCAAGGTTCATGAGGTCACTATTCGTACGGTCGCCGAAACCGGAGGAGCCAACAGTATTTCGGTGAGCGACCTCCAGGTGCAACTGAACCAGCAGATCAATACCTTTATCCAAGACCGCATCGATGGTGACAAAGCCGATAAGGTCAGCCGCCTCCAGTCCAATATTTCCTATCTGATTGAAATGGGTATTAATATCGATTTCACCGCCCGTCATGAGCTTCCACCTGGTGGGCGAGGCAACAGAGCTACTATTCCGACCTCTGACCCCAACGGTGAATCAGGTGTAACGATTGGCTATGGCTTCGATGTCGGCCAGCACGATGAATCCGGCATTCAGGCTCTGAACATCGCTGAATCCACGCGCAAAAAAATTCGCCCCGCCCTAGGCTTGAAAGGAGCGAACACCGCGACCTTCCAGGCATTAGCCCAACTCATCCCGGTACTCACAGATGAAGACGGGCTGTCCCTCTTTACCGCCAAGATGATCAAGGTCACTGATCGGATGAAGGTGAAGTTCCAGCAGTGGAGCACCTTACCTCCGGCGGTCAAAACCATAGTGACAGACCTGTATTACCACTATGGTGAGTATTCCTCGTTCCCAAGCTTTGAGACTGCTATTTCCCAGAGCGACTGGCCAGCCGCCATTAGGGAGTTGAGGAACTGGAATGGTACTCCCAACAGTACCGATCCGAGCGATGGCATAGCCAGGCGATTGAACAATCGCGCGGACTATCTCCAACGATCCCTGGGGCTCTAGAGGAGGCAACCATGGCCGAGATCAATATCTACCAGAACCCTGGTCAATCCCTGGCTAATATCTATAAGGGTTTTGCCCGTCAATGCAATCCTGGCTTTGTCTTCCCCGAAGCACAGACTATAGAGGCATGGGACATTCCGCTGAAGCTACACCCGGAATTCGTCCCGGGCGGAGACATCAGCAAAGCGGACCAGCAGTATTCGACGTTGCTTGCCCAAGAACTAGCCAACGGCGTAACCATTGGTTTCAGGATGGTCAATGAAAAGGAACGTGTTTGCAACGTTGAGATACTTCCTTTGCTCACCTCCATGGCGCAGAATCTTGATAGAATAAAGGCTCGCTTCGGCAGCGGATATCTTGACCGCTTCAAGGGCAGCCCGAACGTCTATCCAACCGACGTTGGTCTATCTCCGGACGCCTCCGGAGGCATTTCGCAGGAGTCCGGGCTGCTGGTTTCCTACGGTGTGAACCTGCGGACACTGGCTCCAGGCACTTGGCAGGCAATGACGCTCCCCGAGGATATTAAGACGTTGGTAGGGCCTGGTGTTGGCCTGCGTCTGGACGCGCCAAATTTCAGCGACGTATTCAATACGATCAAATCGGGCCTCCGCTATACGACCGCAGTAGCCTTGCTGCTGGCCTATTTTGCAGCGATCTAATGTTATCTGGCCCTCTCCTTCGATAAAGAGGGCTAGATAAAAATTATCACACCCGCTAAATAATATGTAGATACCATAGCCCTTGATTCCGGAACTCAGAGAAGCGTTATTCCACACTATCAGGTGTTGGAAAACCTCAGCTGGTTGGCCCGCAGCGCTATTTGTAGCGGTTTGCAAACGAAAGTCGCTACATTTATCGAACTATTTTTCTAGAAACCTGTCGACTCTCCACATGGGGAAATTCGTGTCACAGTTATAACTCCACGCTATACGTGTGGATGCCCAAACGGTTTGCGTACCGATTAAGCGAGTCCAGTGACCCAAATACGCGCACAAGTTCACGTCGAGAACGTAGCGGGTAATATTGACCGTCGGGACTGTAGCGCACTTGGAGCTGCCAACCGTGGGCGGAAGGCGCCGGAATAGCACGTAAGTACCGCGCAGCTCCGGCAACCACTAGTATCTTCAGTGCCTCGGCGCTGATTGACTCACGCATGGCGACTTCGCCTCGATGGTGGCGTGTTATCCAGGGCGGCGGCGATATCTTCCGGCATCAGTTCTCGCTGCGCCTTCTTCGACAGCATCTTGCCTTGCGTTGACTGCCGCGGATTTCCCGGTACCGATTGCGAGCGCCGACTGTCGCGCTGCGCTTGGACGAGCTGGGCGACTTGCAGCACATGACCCAAGCGCTTGTTCTCGACGATGGCACCCTGGTCTATCTCGCAGAGTTTGTCGTAGGTGGTAAAGGGGAGGGCGGTGCCGTCCACCCTGGGCTCGATGCGGCCATCCGGGTAGTGGCAGATCTCGACATGATCACCCGCCAGGCGACGGGACTGCGGAGTGTCCGCTAGCAGATACAGCACCTTGTCTGGGGATTCCATGCGCACTTGGACACCCAGTCCACGCTGACTTGGACACTCATTCCACGGCCACTTGGACACTGATTCCACAAGCACTTGGACAGTGATGTTCCACTGATCCGATCCATGCTCAGGCAGGCAGCAACGCAGGATTATTCACTACCATCGACCTCTTTTCTCGAAGCGAAGAGGTCATCGTGGAGCGTATATCCATGCGTAAAATCCGAGAGGTACTACGTCTAAAGTTCGACGCTGGCCTGTCCGTGCGCAAGATCGCCGCCAGCCTGCGCATCAGTAGCGGCAGTGCGGGCAATTACTTGCACCGTTTCAACGCTTGCGGGCTGAGTTGGCCGACATTGTTATCGGATGCCGAACTGGAGCGATGCCTGTTCCCTCCAGCACCAACAGTTCCCAGCGATCAACGTCCGATGCCTGACTGGTCTTGGGCGCATGCCGAGTTACGCCGCCCCGGCGTCACTTTGGCCCTACTCTGGCAGGAATATCGACTCGCTCACCCGCAAGGCTTCCAATACAGCTGGTTCTGCGAGCACTACCGCCTCTGGGCCGCCAAGGTCGACGTTGTCATGCGCCAGGAGCACCGTGCCGGCGAAAAGCTGTTCGTCGATTACGCCGGACAGACCGCGCCCATCATCGACCGACAGACCGGTGAAATCCGTCAGGCCCAGATCTTCGTCGCCGTCCTCGGCGCGTCCAGCTACACCTTTGCCGAGGCCACCTGGTCGCAGAAACTGCCCGACTGGCTGGGCTCGCACGCCCGCTGTTTTGCTTTTTTCGGCGGCACATCGCAGATCCTGGTGCCCGATAATCTGCGCAGTGGCGTCACCAAGGCGCATCGCTACGAGCCGGACATCAACCCCAGTTACCGCGATCTCGCCGAGCATTACGGCGTAGCCGTACTGCCCGCGCGTTCGCGTAAACCCAAGGACAAAGCCAAGGTTGAAGTGGGTGTGCAAGTGGTCGAGCGCTGGATCCTGGCAGTGCTGCGCAACCGCCAGTTCTTCTCGCTCGGAGAACTCAACACGGCAATCAGCCTGCTGCTCGAACGCCTCAATCAAAAGCCCTTCAAGAAGCTGCCCGGCTCACGCCGCTCGGCCTTCGAGACCATCGACCAACCCGCACTGCAACCGCTACCAGAACATCCGTATGTCTACGCCGAATGGAAAAAGGCGCGGGTGCACATCGACTATCACGTCGAGGTCGAGGGCCATTACTACTCGGTGCCGTACCAGCTGGTGAAGCACCAACTCGAAGTGCGGCTAACCGCTAAGACCGTCGAGTGCTTCCACGCCAACCAGCGGGTGGCCAGTCACCTGCGCTCGCTGCACAAAGGCCGCCACACCACCCAAACCGAGCACATGCCCAAGAGCCACCGGGAGCACGCCGAATGGACACCGCAACGGCTGATCCGCTGGGCCGAGCAGACCGGGCCTAACACCGCTGGCGTTATCGCCTACATCCTTGAGCGCCGAATCCATCCTCAGCACGGCTTCCGCGCCTGCCTGGGCATCCTGCGCCTGAGCAAGCAGCACGGCGAAGAGCGGCTGGAAGCCGCTTGCCAGCGAGCGCTGGCACTGGGCGCGTGCAGCTACAAAAGCCTTGAATCGATCCTGCGCCAAGGGCTGGAAAAGCTACCGCTGTCCCAGCAAAACCTGCCGCTACTGCCCGACGAACACATCAACCTGCGCGGCCCTGGCTACTACCACTGACCTGAAAAAGGAGCACCAAAATGCTGCCCAACCCGACACTCGACAAGCTGCAAACCCTGCGCCTGCACGGCATGATCAAGGCGCTGAGCGAGCAACACGCCACGCCCGATATCAATGATCTGAGCTTCGACGAACGCCTCGGCCTGATGGTCGACCGCGAGCTGACCGAACGTGAAAACACGCGTCTGAGCAGCCGCCTGAAACTGGCACGACTGCGCCATAACGCCTGCCTGGAAGACATCGATTACCGCAGCCCACGCGGCCTGGACAAGTCCCTGATCCTGCAACTGGGCAGCGGCCAATGGCTGCGCGACGGCCTGAACCTGATCATCGGCGGCCCAACGGGCGTAGGCAAAACCTGGCTCGCCTGCGCGCTGGCTCACAAGGCCTGCCGCGACGGTTACAGCGTGCGCTACCTGCGCTTGCCGCGCTTGATGGAGGAGCTGGGCCTGGCTCACGGCGACGGCCGTTTCGCCAAACTCATGGCCGGCTATGCCAAGACCGACCTGCTGATCCTGGACGACTGGGGCTTGGCGCCGTTTACCGCTGCGCAGCGGCGCGACATGCTTGAACTGCTGGACGACCGCTACGGCAACCGCTCGACGCTGGTCACCAGCCAGATGCCGGTGGACAAATGGCATGCGCTGATCGGCGACCCGACCTTGGGCGATGCGATCCTCGACCGGCTGGTGCACAACGCTTATCGGATCGAACTGAAGGGCGAATCGATGCGCAGACGCGCAACGAAATTGACGGCGACAGAGACTTCAGACTAACAATGCAAACCTGCGTCGCTGCGCTCCGACTGCCTGTCCAAGTGGACGTGGATCAGGTGTCCAAGTGAGCATGGAACGAGTGTCCAAATGATCGTGGGCTGAGTGTCCAAGTGTCGTGGAATCCGCACCTTGTCGTACTGCACGGTCAACCGCTGCGAAACTCGCCGCGCTTCTCGCCAGGCGAAGATCAGATCCAAATCTTCATCACTGTGCAGCGCAGCGGGCGATGGCAGTCATGCTCAGAGCGCGGCGGCTTGGCAAAACGCGTGTTGTAGCTGGCCATAAAGTGGCTGCAAAGGCATTGGCGTCGGGCATGTTGCTGCAGCTGCAAATCCTGGCGTCGAAGAAATTCGGCTACAAGTCGGATGCGGTGCTGAAGGCCCTGCAGAGCCTCTATGAAAAGCATGAGCTCACCACCTATCCGCGATCCGACTGCCAGTATCTGCCTGAGAGTCAGCATGCTGATGCTCCTGAAGTGTATGCCGCCGTCACGAATAACCTGCAATTTGGTGCACCGCTGCAGGACATTGATCTAACTCGCAAGTCGCGAGCCTGGAACACGTCCAAGACTCCGGTCCACCACGCGATCATTCCCACTACGCGACGGGCCAATATCTCCGTCCTTTCGGGGATCGAGCAGGACCTCTACGAGGAAATCTGCAGACGCTATTTGGCGCAGTTCATGCCGCTTCATCGCTACCGCCAGGTAGAGGTAGTGGTCGAGGTCTCGGGGCAGCGCTTCGGTACCTCCGGCACCACCCCGCTTCTGCCGGGCTGGAAGGCCCTTTACCCGGGCATGAAAACGAAGAAGAAAGGGGAAGACGACAGCGGCGAGAACGACGTGCTGCCGCCGATGGCTGTTGGGGATGCTGCCCTATGTGAAGGCCTGGACATCACTGCGAAGAAAACCACGCCACCCGATCACTTCACTGACGCCACGCTGCTCGACGCGATGATCAACGTGCACAAGTACGTCACCGACGAGCGCATCAAAGCGATCTTCAAGCAGATGATCGATGACCGGAAAGCGGGCGAAGAAGAAGCCGCAGGCGGCCTGGGGACCCCTGCAACAAGGCATACCTTCGTGCCGAAGTTGGTCGACCTGGCCCAGGTGGAGTTCGTGAAGCCGAAGGGTAAGCAGAAGGAAGAATTCATCATCTCGACTCAAGCCGGCAGGGCGCTGATCCAGGCGCTGCCTGCCGAGATCGCGAAACCGGACATGACCGCGTTGTGGGAAACGGCGATGCGCGAGATCGAGGCGGGCAGAAGCACCATCGATCGATTTGAGGCGATGCAGCGCTCGTGGATTACCAAGGTGATCGCGGAGATCCGCTCCAAACCCCTGAATATCCCCTACACGGGGCCGGCGAAAGCGGGGGCAGGCAAAGGTGGCGAAGGCGACCTGATCGCTACCCAGCTCCTGCATGGCTGCGTCCGCGTCGGCTGCCTTGTTGCTGGCATCGGTATCAACCAGCGGGCTTTCCTGCTGGAAGATCGTTTCGCGCAGCAGCGCGATGACGTTCTTCCGTTTCGCAAACCATTGGCGGCGCAGGCGGCCCAGTTCCTTTTCCGCCTCGGCTTTGTCTAGGCAGAGGAACCGGGTTGACCAGCGATAGGCAAAGCCCAGGCGGTTGAGGTCGTCCAGCAGACCCGGCCAGGTCGAGGTCGGGAAGCCCCGCACCGACACCACGCGCAGGTGCTGGTCGCCCAGCATGGGCGCAAGGCCGCCGACCAGGACGGAATCGGCCAGCAGCGCGTCGATGTGAAACGGCACTTCTGGCACGCCCACGCGGTAGCGCCGCGTCGAAACCGTGGCGTGTAGGTAGGTCAGCGTCTGCGCGTCATCGAGCCAGCCGATTTCCGGCATCACGCCGTCGAGCAGGTCAAAGACGCGATCCGTTTCCGCCACGAAGGCATCGAGCCGCCCGCGCCAGTCCACACCATCGCCCGGCGCGTGCTCGTACAGCAGCTTGGCCGCACGGGCGCGGGATTCCTCGGGCGGCAGGTAGGCCAGCGTCAGGTGATAGGCACTCTCGAAGTGGTTGCCCGATTCCTCGAAGGCGGCGCGGCGTTCCTCGTCCACCAGCCAAGACAGCGGTTCAGGGAAGTCGGAATGCGGATAGTCCGCTGCCGGTTGGCGTTCTGCTTCCACGAACAGCGCCCAGCCCGAACCCAGCCGGCGCAGCGCGTTGTTCAGCCGCGCCGTGGTGGCAATCAGCTCGCCTTGCGTGGCGCTGTCGAGGTCGGGGCCACGGAAACGGGCTGTGCGCTGAAAGCTGCCATCCTTGTTCAAGACGACACCCGGCGCGACCAGCCCGGCCCAGGGCAGCCAGTCGGCCAGCAGCGCGGGCCGCTGGCGGTACTCTGCAAGGTTCAGCATGTCGGCGTCTCCCTACACGTCCAGCAGCGGCTTGTGCTTGATGTGCCGGGCGAAGACCTGCATGAACTGCGGATCGACACGCGCGCCCCACACGGCCAGCGAGTGACCGACGATCCAGAGCACGACACCGGGAATCCAGAGTTGCAGGCCCAGCCCGACTGCGGCGGCCAGCGTGCCGTTGGCGATTGCCACGGTACGCGGCGCACCGCCCATGAGGATCGGCTCGGTGAGCGAGCGATGTAGCGGCACCTCGAAGCCGGCCGCGAAGCTGTCCGGGCCGCTCATACAACCGCCCCGCCGGAGAAGCTGAAGAACGACAGGAAGAAGCTCGAAGCCGCGAACGCGATGGACAGGCCGAACACAATCTGGATCAGCTTGCGGAAGCCGCCCGACGTGTCGCCGAAGGCCAGCGCGAGGCCCGTGGCGATGATGATGATGACTGCGACGATGCGCGCCACCGGCCCTTGAATCGACTCCAGAATGGATTGCAGCGGGCCTTCCCACGGCATCGAGGAACCGGATGCCTTCGCCGTGCCCGCCGTCATCAGCATGACGGCGGCCAGCAGCAGGCCGTGGTGCGCGGGGCCGACCAGCCGCCGTAGGCGTGCGATGGTCGAAACCGGATTTACGGAAATACGGGAAGCAGGAATGTGCATCTGCGTCATAGCAGTTCTCCAGGTTGGTCAGGGGACAAGGAAGGCGCAGCGGCATCGGCTGCGAGAGGAACCGGCATCAGCTCGGGAAACGGCGTTTCCAGCGCATCCGCCAGGCGGTAGCCCACGCCGTCGAAGCCGACGACACGGGCGATGCTTTCGACGCGGCGCTTGCGGCCGCGTCCGGCGATGTGGATGACGACGTTGACCGCCTCGGCGATCAGCGCACGCGGCGGGTTCACCGCCACTTCGAGAATCAACTGTTCGAGGCGCAGCAGCGCGCCCAGCGCGGAACCGGCGTGGATGGTGGCGATGCCGCCGGGGTGGCCGGTGCCCCACACCTTCACCAAGTCCAGGGCTTCGCCGCCGCGTACCTCGCCGACGATCACGCGGTCGGGCCGCAGGCGCATCGTGGCCCGCACCAGCTCGGTCATGGACACGACGCCAGCGCGGGTGCGCAGCGGCACATGGTCGCGGGAGGCGCATTGCAGCTCGATGGTGTCTTCGAGCACCAGCACGCGATCGCCGGTGGCGGCGATTTCCGCAAGCAAGGCATTGGCGAGCGTGGTCTTGCCGCTGCTCGTCGCCCCGGCGATCAGGATGTTCTGGCGCTCGCGCACCGCGCGGCGCAGGAAGTCCGCCTGGCCTGTGGTCAGGATGCCGTCGGCCACATAGCGATCCAAGCCGATGATGCTCACGGCGCGCTTGCGCAGCGCGAAGGCCGGGCCAGGCGCAGCCGGCGGCAAGATGCCCTCGAACCGCTCACCGGTTTCGGGCAGCTCGGCGGTCAGCAGCGGCCGCCCGCGATGCACTTCCGCGCCGACGTGCGCGGCCACCAGGCGGATGATGCGTTCGCCATCCGCTTCGGACAGCTCCACGCCCAGCGGCGTGCGGCCCGACGACAGCCGATCCACCCATAGGGTGCGGTCGGGGTTGAGCATGATTTCCACCACGTCGGGGTCGGCCAGCGCGGCGGCGATGACCGGCCCCATAGCCGTGCGCAGCATCTGGATTCGGCGATCCAGCGAGGCCGCGGCGGATGAGCGTTCGGGCGAGGGCTGCGGAACGGCACTCATGAGGCACGCTCCTGCGCTTCAGCCACCGCCGCCGCATCGTCCATCCGCACCGGGTCGGGGTGCAGTTCTTCCACCACGTCGCGCACCAGGCTTCGGCCGCGCAGCAGGTGTCGGCCAAGCTGCTCCACGAATTGCTCGAAACGTGCCTTACCCTGGGCGCGAGCCGCGTCCTGATGGGCTTCGGGAACCGGCATGCTGACAGTCAGGAAGTAGCGGATGAACAGCGCCAGCGTTTCGATCTGGATGTTCTGGTCGCGCTCCATGCGCTCGGCCTGGCGCGACAGGCGATCGAGCCGCTACGCTGGACACCATCACCACGGCCTCATCGGTTGGAAGCTGCATCACCTCGCCCGGTGTCAGCAGCGGCCGTGCGGTTTCCTGCCGCGACACCATCAGGTGCCCAAGCCACGGCGCAAGCCGGTGGCCCGCGTAGTTGCGCTGCGCGCGCAGTTCGGTGGCGGTGCCCAGCGTTTCGGAGATCCGTTTGGCCGTGCGTTCGTCGTTGGTGGCGAACGTCACGCGGACGTGGCAGTTGTCGAGGATGGAATGGTTCTGCCCATACGCCTTGTCGATCTGGTTGAGCGACTGCGCGATGAGGAAGCTGCGGATGCCGTAGCCCGCCATGAAGGCAAGCGCCGTCTCGAAGAAATCGAGCCGGCCCAGCGCCGGGAACTCGTCGAGCATCAGCAGCAGCTTGTGTCGGCGCTCGATGCCGTCGCTCCCGTCGAGCGATTCAGTGAGCCGCCGGCCGATCTGGTTGAGGATCAGGCGAATGAGCGGTTTGGTGCGCGAAATGTCCGACGGCGGCACCACCAGATACAGCGAGACGGGGTGCTCGGATGCGATCAGGTCGGCGATGCGCCAGTCGCAGCGCGAGGTGACTTCGGCCACCGTGGGGTCGCGGTACAGGCCGAGGAACGACATGGCGGTGCTCAACACGCCCGAACGCTCGTTGTCAGACTTGTTGAGCACTTCGCGGGCGGCGGATGCGACAACCGGGTGCGGTGCGCCGCCCAGGTGCTTCGTCGTCATCATCCGGTGCAAGGTCAGCTCGAACGGGCTGGCCGGGTCAGACAGGAAGTTGGCGACGCCGCGCAGCGTCTTGTCTTCGCCCGCATAGAGCACATGCAAGATGGCCCCGACCAACAGCGCGTGCGAGGTCTTTTCCCAATGGTTGCGCTTCTCCAACGCCCCTTCGGGATCGACCAGAATGTCGGCAATGTTCTGTACGTCGCGCACTTCATGCGCGCCGCGCCGGACTTCCAGCAGCGGGTTGTAGGCTGCCGACTTCGCATCAGTCGGGTTGAACAGCAGGCAATGCGAGAAGCGCGAGCGCCAGCCTGCGGTGATCTGCCAGTTCTCGCCTTTGATGTCGTGGATGACGGCGGACGCGGGCCAGGACAGCAGCGTGGGAACGACCAGGCCCACACCTTTGCCCGAGCGCGTAGGCGCGAAGGTCAAGACGTGTTCCGGGCCTTCGTGGCGCAGGTACTCGTTGCGGTACTTGCCGAGGAAGACGCCCGCCGGTTGCGTCAGCCCGGCTTTGCGAATGTCATCCGCTTCGGCCCAGCGCGCTGAACCGTAGGTCGTGACCAGCTTGGCCTGGCGCGAGCGCCACACCGACATGGCGATGGCCACCACCACGGCCAGCAAGCCGCTGCCGCCGGCAATGGACCCGCCGATGTCGAAGACCTGCGGCGCGTAGGCGTCGAAGAAGAACCACCACTCGAACAGCCGCCAGGGGTGATAGACCGGCGTGCCGAAGAAGTCGAACCAGGGCGAGCCAAGGCGTAGTTGATAGCCCAGGGCGGCGGCTGTCCATTGTGTGGCACCCCACACGCCGGCGATCACGATGCCTAAGACGGCGGCGATCTGCCCGAACAGCACGCCCTGACCTTGCATAGACTGGCCTCCGATTTCCCCTGCTCTGATTCCTCGTCCACTTGCGGCACGGGGACGTGCCGCATAGCGCGAGGATCAGTGCCGGGTCGGTGCCGGTCAAAGACCGTTTTCGGCATCGAAATGCCGAAAAAAGCGATGTTTCAGTCTTCAGGAAACGCGAGAAAAGCGCCGCGAATACAGGCGTATCGTGGCGTGTCACGCAAAAAATCGAAGTTTGGCGGGCAAAATGCCGCGTTTAGAATTTGGGCGGCTTCTCCTGGGGCGTATAGGGCACCTTACCGTCGCCATAAAAACGCTTGCGAGTGGCTTCGGCCACCCTGCGGCATAGCTCGTCACCCAGCGCGGCACGGTCGGTGATGCACTGCCGGCGCAGTTCTTTCAACCGTTGGGGCTCAGAGGCCAATTCTTCAACGGTTGGAATGTCCTTCTGCTTCGGGGCCTCGGATGGGCCGCAGGCCGACAGCAGCACGGCCAGCAGGAGCGGAGTCGTCTTTGTCATGGCTTGGGTTCCTCCGGGGGTCAGGGTCGATATTCGGCGCGGGACGGTTAGCCTCAGGGGATTCGATCGCCTGTACGCGCTCGATGAAATGGGTCAGCGCGTCTGAAGGCTCGCCCTCCAGGCGCAGCAAATATGTCGTCAGCATCGGCGAGCGGCCCGCCAGCGGTCGTGCGACAACGCCCTGTTCGCGGCTGGCCGCTATATGCGCATAGCCCGTCAACCCGAGCCCGAAACCAGCGGAAACAAGCGCCATCATCAAATCGCAGGACGCCACCCGCTCCACTACCAACGGTTCCATGTCCACGCGGCGTAGCACTCGCTCCACTTGTCGCGCGTGACCTTCGCAAGCCTGCGGGTCGCAGAGGACGTGCTGAGCAGGTCAAGGGGCTCCCGGGAAGGACCGGGCTGCCGCAGGGTTTTCACCAGCGCATCTTCACCGTACGCAAGCGCAATGGCGAGAAGGAAAAGATCGGCGGGCACGCCCCTCCCCATGTCTACCCTCTTCTGCTGGCCGGCGAGAAGACCTGGGAAGACACCGGGCTGGGCGGCAAGGACAGATTCGGCCGGGCGAACTTCGACCAGGGCGACAGCGTGCTGCTGACCGCGCCGCGTCTGCCGTTGCCGACGGAAGCGCGATTCGATTTCGACGGAACCGTCACGGCGCCGGGAGAGAACTCCGCCAGCGGCGTCTATCAGGTGCGCGATACCCTCGATCCGATCGACGCCGCCATCGGCGTAAGCAACGGCGGCTGGAAGGAAAAGGACAGCGGGCATGCCGTCGCGCAACAGGTGGACACCGCGCTGGCGTACCGCTACGGGCGCGACACGCGCAGCGTGGAGAGGGCGTTGAACGAAGGCAAGGAACTGGCCCGGCAGACCCATGTGTTTTCCGCTCGTGAACTGGGCACCGGCATGGTTCTGGTCACCCGCGCGGAAACTCCCTACGAGGCCCGGCTGCGCCTGCAGACGGCGGAGGGCCATCTGGAGCCCTTGTCGTTCCACTCGGCCATACCCAACAACCCGGAGCATAACCGGCGGGTACTGGCCTATGACCTGGCCATCGGGGCCGGGGACAGCGTGGATGATGTCGCAGAGGACGAGGGGGTAGCGCAGCACTTCTTCCAACGGAATGCGCTTGTGGGCCAATAAAGTATGTCGTGCCGGTACGGCCACCATCATGGGATCGTTCCATACGGCCAAAGCGGCAATGCCTTCCCCGACTTCATCTGACCGGGCAAAACCCACGTCGTACAAGTCGTCATGAAGTCCTTTGATTTGTTGGGACAGCGGGACTTCAAAGAATCGCAAATCGACTTCGGGTTCTTCTTGGCGGCAGAGTGCAAGCAGTGCTGGCAGCCGGCGATTTTCAAGGTAGTTGTCGCGTGAGCGTGTCACGCTGCCTTTGATGTTTGCTGCAGGGGGCCTTTTCGATGAACGCCGGTTTGAGCCGTTGCATGACGAATTCCTGGCCCTGGATTCCCGCTTAAAGGTGACTGCTATGGACCTCGCTTCGATCTCCGATCAGTTGTTGTTCGGCGATTTTCAAGGTAGTTGTCGCGTGAGCGTGTCACGCTGCCTTTGATGTTTGCTGCAGTACCGCTTCCCGCTCCGGGTTCAGGCACACGATTGGTGCCAGCACCCAGTTCCTGATGTTGCCGCTCCAGCGCTCCGGGTGCCGTGCACGCGCCGCCTCGTACAGCTCGATACGCTTGCGCAGCAACTCTTCCGCCTGGCCAGTATGCCTCTGCGCCGGGGTCACGAACTTCAGGGCGCTGTGGCGATGTTCATGGTTGTACCAGGCCACGAAGCTGTTCACCCAGTTCCTGGCCTGCTCCAGCGTGTCGAAGGGCCGCTCCGGCCACCGCGGGCAGTACTTCGCCGTGCGGAACAAGGCCTCGGCATAGGCGTTGTCATTGCTCACCCGCGGGCGGCTGAACGAGGGCATCACACCCAGGTTCTGCATGGCCGCCAGCATGGTCGAGCCCTTCATCGCGCTGCCATTGTCCGAGTGCAGTACCAGCGGCTGGCCTGCTCGCTGTTCACGTAAGCAGGCCTGGCGTAGCAGCTGGGCGGCCTGCTCGGCGCTTTCACTTTCATGCACCTCGTTGGCCACCAGCTTCCGGCTGTAGACGTCCTTGATCATGTACCAGTAGAAGTAACGGCCCTTGACCGTGGTCGGCAGCCAGGTGATGTCCCAGCACCACAGCTGGTTCGGGCCGTCGGCCACATGGGTCGTCAGCGCTCGTTTCACCGGTGGGCGGCTACGGCCGCGCGGATGCTGCTGTTCGGCGTCCTTCAGCAACCGGTAAAAGGTCGACTCCGAGGCCAGCCAGGTGCCCTGATCGGCCAGCCGCGCCACGATCTGCTGCGGCGGCAGGCTGGCAAACTCGGGCTGGTTGGCGACCTCCAGCACGCGGCGGCGCTCTTGCGGGGTCAGCTTGTTGGCCGGCTCAGCTCGTTGTGCCGAAGGACGCCGATCCTCCGGGCAGTGCTGCCAGCGCTGCAGGCTGCGCAGCGACAGGCCCAGTTCGGCGCAGGCCTGCGCCCGCCGCGCTCCCGCCGCCACGGCGTCCTCGATCAACTGCAGCGTTTCACGGCGATCCGGGGCGCTGATCATTCGTCCTCGTCCTTCCCCCAGAGCGCCTCGGCTTTTTTTCGCAACACCAGCAGAGCCGCGGTTTCTGCCAGCGCCGCATCCTTGCGCCGCAGTTCACGCTCCAGCTGCTTGATGCGCTTCTTCGCGGCCTTTTCCTCTTCGCGTTCGCGCCGGGTCTTGCTCGGCTGAGCCAGGCTGTTGGCCTGCTCGCAGGCTTCGCGCCAGGCGTTGATCTGCTCGACATACAGGCCTTTGCGCCGGCAGTACTCCGCCAGCTCAGCCGCATTGAGGCTGGCGCTTTCCAGCACCACCCGAAACTTGTCCTGGCTCGACCACTGGTCGGCCTGCTGTCCATCTCCCGGCACCACTGCTCCCGCTGCTCTGGCCTGTTTGCGCCAAGCATACAGGGTGGCATCAGTAATGCCTGTCGCTTCCACCAGCTCCGGCACCGTCCGGTTCAAGGGCGGCATCATCTGCCGCACCACCCACTCCCGATGCTCTATCGAATAACGCGCCACACGGCTCTCACTTCCGCCCACCGACCAAGACTCATCGAATCAACTCACACGACAACTATCCTGACGCGGCGGGTGTTGGAAAAGGTTGTGGACACTCCGAAGGCCGCCCGGACGACTGCTTCTTATGCTCTGGAGTGGGCAACTGGTGGCAAGTTCGATTTTCATAAGCGCCAGGTGAAAGAACATGCTGCGCGTTTGAATCGGATCGGCATTGATATCCGCCAGCCATTTGATGTGACCCGTAACTCGCTGGTCTTCGTTCGTGAGGCTCGCGAGGTGGTTAAGACTTTCGATCTGATCGCGCCGAGCTGGTACAGGAAGCCTGTCGGTCATCTGCAATTGGTGGCGGCATGATTGCGCCGACTCTCGAAGTTCTCGCGCTGCTCGCCGGTGCCGTCACCCTGATTCACGTCCTGGGCGTGTGGGCTCGGTCATGACCTTGATTAACAGCCTTCAGGGTGTGCGTCTTTCGCCGAGTGAACGCCGCTCGCTTGAGCTTCGCCAGCGTGCCATGGCGGCGGTGAATCAGTCCGTGTTGCAACAGCAAGTTGTGGCCACGCTCCAGGCCCTGGAGCAGCACAAAGAGCAGGGCGGCAAGCCTGAGCGCGTCTGGACCACTGTCACCAACGAAAAGGGCACGCCGTTCCTGGGCGACGTGTTCGGGTGGCCGTGATGGCTATCGAGATCAACCGCCAGTCGTACCTGTCGCTCCGGTCCTCGTTGGAGCTTGAACTGCTCGATGCCGGTATCGACTCGCCGGACCTGCTGAGCCGGCTTATGCGCCACGTGCTTGCCGCCGAATCCGCGACCCGCGCTGAGTCGCAAACCGTGCGCCGTGCGTTCGTCACGGCCCGTAGAAACCCGCTGCTGGGCGCAATCCCTCAGCACAGTCCAGGGCGCACAAATCGCCCGTATATCCGCAAGAGGAAACCCTAATGCCCTTCGTCTATCTCGGCCTGACTCGCGACGCCGGAACCTCGAAAAAGACCGGCAACGCCTACGACATCGCGGTCGTGCACTTCGCCGTCGATGCCACGCAATCGACCCGGCCCGATCGCAAGTTTGCCCTCGGTTTGGAGCCTCAGAACCTGCCGATCGCGCCTGAAGCGGTGAGCCAGTTCCAGCGCGTTGAACCGCTGTCGTCTGTGAACTTCGAGTTCGAGCCGGACCCTCGGAACATGCAGCGCAATCGCATTCGCGGCGTGAAGCCGCTGCCGAAGACTACTGGTTAAGCGGCCTCCTGATCATGCTGCCGCTCTGCATCGTCGTCGACGAGTCTGGACGGCTCGTTTCGCAAGGTGAGTTCACTGGCGATTGCACCGGTTACGTACTCATGACCCCGGCTGATTTCGCGGGGTCCATGACCGTTGCTCAGTTGTTCGGCTGGCCTGATCCGGTCGCCTTCGGGGCAGCGTTCACGACCGCTTTCGGCGTCGTCCTGGGCTGTGCGGTCGTGGCCCACACCATCGGCTCGTTAGCCGGTTTCTTCGATACCAATCGTGAGGAAGAACTATGAAAGCCAACCTGAAACAAACCGCCCTGGTCCTGGGCGCTGTCGCTGCATCCGCTGCGGTGCCGGCCTTCGCCGCCGAGGGCGATCTCGACTTCTCGTCGATGATCAGCTCGGTCAACGGCTCGGCCGTGATCGCCGCGTTCATGGCCATGGGCGTGGTCAAGCTCGGCCCGAACTTCGCCCGCTGGGCGGTCAACAAGGTGGCCGGCTTCTTCGGTCGCTGAGTTCCTGCCGGCGTTGCCTGGGGTGCCTTCGGGCGCCCCTTTTTGTTTCAGCTTCCCCTGTCCTGGTCCGTCTGTGCTTGCACAGCCGGACCAGGACAGGGAATTCCAACTTCTTTTCGCGCAGGTGAATCATGATATGGCTCGTTATTGCAGTGTTCGGCGGCTTAGTGTGTGGTGGTGTCTCTGCTTATGCGTTTTATGCGCGACAGTAACTGAGGCTGCTACTCGGAAGCATGTGAATGTTCCTCCGGCCCGTGATCAAGTTAGGAGTGGTAAGTCTGCAAGTGTCTCTGGTGGAATTCTGACTATTACTGGCCCGGCTTTGGAGGGTGAATATATCCCGCGTGGCGGCACGGGCGGTGCAAATATTCCGGTGCGCGGTATTCATGGCGGGGTTACTGCCGGTGCTCGTACTATTGCCAGTCGTGCGGTTTCCGGCTTGCGCGGTGGCATTATAGGGGTTGTCGGAACTGCCGCTGTCGCGGCTGCGCTGGATGGTATAGGCGCGCTTATTGATGAGGCGGGGAAGCCTGTTAAGAAAGTACAGGAGACCGCGCCGCAAGACGTGTTCTGTTACTATTTTACAGAGCACGAACTAGGTACAGAGTGTACAAGCCCGACAAGCTTGCAGACTAAGTTTGCGAGTATATTTACTCAGCAAATGGGGCCGCCTTATGTTTATAGGCCGAAAGAAATACTTTACGATAAAAATAACATAGCAACCGATGTTGTTATTGTTTATCAGAATGACGTCAGAACGGCTCCGATTAATGCGCGTGGCACTTGTCCGGGGTCTATCAACTCTTCGGGCGAATGTGTTGTTGATGAAATTATTGTGCCGTTAACTGATTCTGACTATACGGCCATTGAGGATGCCCTTTCGAACGTACAGAACTCTACATGGCTCAAGGATTTGCTTACGGCTACATGCGAAGGCTCGCTTAGTCCTGGCCGGTGCTACGACGAGTTGACCAGTCTTGCGGACCAGTTGAAAGGACCTGGCTCGGTCAAAGGCCCGTCAAGCTCGACCACAAGCACTTATACGCGTCCTGATGGCACTACCGGCACGACTAACACTACTACGGAAACTAATTACACGATCAATTACGGCCCGAACTATTTCGACTACTCGAAGACGACGACCACGACAACTAGCAAGGATGGCGAGAAACCCACGACGACGACGGAAACTGAATCGCCGGGGGTGACGGGGGAGGAGCCTGCGACTGAGCCTGAGTCTCAGACGCCTTCGCCATGCACGACAAACTGCGAGGGTCCCGCATATGAGGATCAGTACAAGCCGACTGAGGAAACGAAAGAAAGCGTTATCGACAACTATCTGTCGCGTGTAGAGCAGGCGCCGATAGTGAATGCGGCAACGGGATTTTTCGATGTTTCGGTTTCCGCATCGTGTCCAACTTGGCAAGCGCCTGTCGATATGTCGATTATGGGTGCAAGCTTTCACTCTGAACTTGTATTTGATCATCACTGCCAGCCCTGGTTTACCGGATATAGGACGGCGGCCATGGCCGTTGTGATGATTCTTTGTGCGTTCGGCGCGTTCTATATCGCCATGCTTGATTGAGGTGATGTATGCAAGCAATTATTGAAACGGTGGCAAGTTGGTTTAAGGCGCTTTTGGCGTGGTTCGGTCGAATCTTTGAATGGTTCCTTGGCATGTTCAAGGATTTCATGGAGTTCATTGCTGATTTGCCGCTACTGATATTCAAGGGCGTCATGGAAGGCGCGCTGTACTTGATCAATGCGCTTCCGGTTCCGCAGTTCCTGGTGCAGTACAAGTTGCAGACGCTGTTCAGTGGTTTGCCTGAGTCGGTGCTGTGGTTCGTCCAGTTCTTCGGCATTCCGCAGGGGCTGGCGATCCTGGGTGCGGGTGTCGCGTTTCGGCTGCTGCGCAAGGCGCTGACGCTGGGCCAATGGTAAGGGGAGGGGTAGGGCATGATTTTCGGTCATGAGGGCCTTCCTGGCTCTGGCAAGAGCCTTGAGGCCATGGTTCATGTGGTCAACTCGCTGCTCAGCGGTCGCACTGTGGTGACCAACATCAGCGGCATTGACCATCGGGCAATCTCTGAGCATCTGGCCATCCCGTTGCCCACGGTCCAGCAGCTGCTGATCTGCCTGGAAGCGCCGGATGAACTCGACGAGGATGCGAAGGTGGCGTGGGTCAAGGGCCAGTTCTTCGCGAACCGGCATCATGACTGCCTTTGGATATGGGACGAGATCAACCAGTTCTGGCCGCCTGACCGGCAGCCGCTGTCTGCGGATTGGGCCAAGTTCGTGACCGAGCACCGGCACCTGGGCATCGACATTCTGATCATGGGCCAGGACCTGACCGAGCTGCATCAGACGTGGCGCAAGCGGCTCCAGCGCTATACGCGATTCACCAAGCTGGACATGATGGGCAAGGACGACCAGTACCACTGGGCCAGTTACTCCAGCGCCGGACGGCTCCGGTTCAAGCAGACGGCCTCGGGGAAGAAACCGTACAACAAGGACTTCTTCGGGTTCTACAAGAGCCACGATGACGGGACGGCCAACGTTGCGAACTACCAGGACAAGCGTTTTTCTGTGTTCCAGGCGAAGCACAAGGCGTTGGGCTGGGGGCTGTCGATCGCGATTGCGGTGTCGGTTGCGTATCTCTGGAACTTCTTCCAGCCGGGCGACCAGGACCTGAAGGCCGCTGTTCAGGATGCGCCCAAGACTGAGCGCGCGGTGACGCCGGCAGTCTCGGCGCCGGTTCGGGCTCAAGTCGTCGTAGCCTCGGCGCCGGCCAAGGCGGAAGAGCCGAAGGAACCGCCGCCCATCGACTACCTGGACAAGCTCGCGCAGCAGTACGATCTGCGGCTGTCGGCGATACTTGATCGCAAGAGTCCCCAACCCGAACAGGCCGCGTTCGAGTTCGTCATGGACGTCCTGGACCCTGGGTATCGCGTGAAGGAACGGTTCCGCCGGATCGACGTGGTGTCGCTGGGCTGGACGGTCGAGCGCAAGGATTACGGGGTGTTGATCAGCAAGGGCGGCAAGTCGTACGTTGTCAGGCCCTGGCCGCTGGACAACTTCGGGAAAGCGCCGGAGCGTCAGTTGAGCCAGCTTGGGCAGATGCCTGTGGCTACAGGCAAGCCCTGATCACCCACACGCTCTAACCTATGGCTTCGCATAATGTATATTATGTTAAATTAAATATGACCTAGGTGGAACTCACATCCTTTGCGATTGAGCTTTCGGCTCGAATCTCGCCCTCTTGCCCGACACTGATAGTTAATAACCCGGCGCCGTTGTCGCCGGGTTCCTCGACATCGCTCGCAAGGATGTTTCGTTCTCGCGCTCCGACGACAACCTCCGGCCCAGGTTGGCCAGGAGGTCCTCGCCCTCGAACATTTCTTCCCACCATGCGTATGCGTCGCGTGTCTGTGAGCTGGCCTGAACCTGTGTCCGAAAAACAGCAGGTGCCTGAGGCTGGATGGTCAAACGTCGCATCTCTGGCGATTGCCGCCGTTTTCACAGATCGTCCACCCCGTGATGAGTGGCCGGCGACCGAGTCCCTGCATGCCCGCTACCCGACGCCTATGGTGCCGTTCCCCTGGGCCTGGTGTAACGCAGCGCATCCACGACCAGGCTGAAAGCCGGCGATGGTTGCCGACGGTTCGGGTAGTACAGGTAGTAGCCAGGGAACGGTGGGCACCAGTTTTCCAGCACTCGCAGCAACCGGCCCTCCTCGATATGCGGAGCGAATTCCTCTTCGGGGAGCCAGGCGATTCCCAGCCCCGCCAGCGCGGCATCCACGATATTCGGCGAGGCGTTGAAAGTGAGCTGTCCATCGACACGGACGTTCACGTGTCGATCTTTCCGCTGAAAATCCCAGGCATACAGGCCGCCGCCGGACTGCATGCGCATGTTGATGCAGTTGTGGTCGACCAGATCGCGAGGATTCCTGGGCTTCGGATGTGCCGCAAAGTAGGCCGGGGCCGCGACGACCGCCATGCGCACTGGCGGCCCAATCGGCACGGCGATCATGTCCTTGTCTATGGTGTCGCCCAGGCGTACGCCGGCATCGAACCGGTCGGCCACGATGTCCCGAAAGCCATAGTTGATGTCGAACTCCACCTTGATGTCTGGATATTCCAGCAGCAACGGGGTGAGCCTGGGTAGCAACAGGGTTCGCTGGATGTGATCGCCACAGGTAATGCGAACCGTGCCACTTGGTTTGTCGCGCAGTGCCGACAACTCGTCCAGTTCCGCCTCGATCTCGTCGAAGCGATTGCCGATGGCATTCAACAGGCGCTCCCCTGCCGCCGTGGGCGAAACGCTGCGCGTGGTGCGGGTGGGCATGTTGCTGATTCCGCGAAGCCGCAGCTCCTTGACCAGGCGATCCTGCAGAGTGAGGTTCGCACGCTCCACACGACCTTTGGCCTGGCTGCTGTTGGCGCAAATGCTCTCGATGTTCAACTCGTACATCGCTCGGCCGAACTGGGTATAGCCGTCGCCGCCCTGAGGCGCCTTGTGGTTACTGCGGAACACGCTGGCTTTGTCGCTGTAGAAGGCCAGCGGCTTTCCATGCCGCTCCAGGTAGGCGCGGGTGGCGGTGAAGTAGCTGAAGGTCGATTCG
This sequence comes from Olivierus martensii, assembly GCA_000484575.1. NCBI lineage: Eukaryota > Metazoa > Arthropoda > Arachnida > Scorpiones > Buthidae > Olivierus > Olivierus martensii. The sequence goes on from AYEL01066035.1 coordinate 105,745, forward strand.
GCTTCGGTGAACTGCAGGCGCGCCTCCAGGCCGCTTATCGACTGGCTCAATGCCGACTGCGTCACGCCCAGCTGGGCGGCGGCACGGGTGAAGGTGCCCTCGCGGGCGACGGCAACGAAGGACAGGAGGTCGTTGAGGTTACGTTTGATCATGGCCAATTCTTCCACGGACCATTAATTAGTAGAGCTTATATACTCATTAAGAATTGTTTAGCTAGTAACAGGCCGCCGCATACCCGAATATTCATTTGCAACAATCATCTCCGCCTACCGCACCCTGACTTCCCTTCCCTGCCGACTCAGCCCAGGCGTTTGTCACCAGCGGAGCCGATCTCTTCTTTTCACTCTTTGGATAAGCCAGTTTTTTCATGACAACCCGCGCACTCGATACCGCCAACGAAAACCCTGAACAATCGGGCTCCTGGAGTGGCGTCCTGGCCATTGCGGTTTGCGCCTTCGCACTGGTCGCGTCGGAGTTCCTGCCGGTCAGCCTGATGATCCGTCGTACCGTTTCTTTGGCCAGCTTAAGGCCGTGGCACTCGACCAGTTTTTCCTGGGCCAGAGTTGGACCAAAGTCGCTATAGTTCCGTCGAATCAAGCTAATGGCGCGATTCTCCAGACCTGGTGACAGCTGCCGGTTACTCGGCTGATCACGTCGACGAGATGTTAGGCCGGTTGGGCCATCCTCGCGATAACGCAGAACCAGCCGGTGCACCTGACGTGTCGTCAGGCGCAGACGCTGCGCCGCGGCGGCAGGTTTCAACCGACCCTCGATGATTGTCTCGATGACCTTGAGGCGATCCAGCTCCCGCATGCTCATTGTGACCCATCCGCAAGTTGCCGCAGTCATGGCGTGCCTCCTGTGATGCAGGAGGGAAACCCTAGACGCCGATTTGGGACATTTCTATTTGGCTAGATCGAGACAATTACTATTTGGCCGTAACATCCTGGCTTCGCATAATGTGGACGGGATTACGTTAGGCCAGGCCCGACCGAAGGGAGAATGCGCAGACCGGAAAATTGCAGTCCGGTCAAGCATTTACACGTAATCCCCATTATGCGATGCGACCCGTTATTTGCGGCTTTGTCCGAAGACAACAGGCTCTTCGGTCAAGGGTCTGGCCCTGAAGCTCGACAGTGCCTTTGTTCTCTCTGCGCTCTTTTGGGCGACTACAATGGCGTCCTTTTTTGCCATTGGCTCGGATCCTGTTGGCTTCCAGGTCCTTGAGTTCTTTATCTTGAATTCAACCACCCATTTTTCGTGATCCGTCACGGCATTGCTGTTTTCCGTGACGCGTGACGCTAATTCTTTCTTCAGTTCGCGGCATTGGCGGATCAAGTTGTCACGCTGCATGAGCAGGTCTTGTACCTGATCGTGCAGTTCGTCTCGACGTATCTCTGCGCGTGAGCATCTTTCCCCTAGCTCCAGGGCTATCGACTTCAGCTCGTCGTAGCTGACGTCTTGTTTTTTCTGTGACGGCTGATCGTTACGCTTTTTCTTGTTCGCCCGGTAGCGCCGCGCCCGCTCTGCGTCGGACAGGGCTTTGCCTGTGGCTGGCCGACCGCGCCCGCGCTTCGGCTGCTCCAGGGGGAGGGCTTGGGTTTGCTTGTCTGCTGGGTCGATCATGGTTGCGTCTCCATGCTGGCTGGCATGGGTTAATTATACGTGACGCGTCACGATAAATACACGAATTAGCGTGACGAATCACGATAAATAGCGACCGTTCGTCGGTATTTAATGTGACGAATCGAGGCTCGTCACGATAAATAGCGCCGCCCGCTTTTTGGATCCCCAGCCCCCTTGGAAGTCCCGGCAGGTCAAGGGCCGCGACCCCGGCTTGTCAGCGCTTGCGGTGACAAACGGAGTCCCGGGCGGAGCGAACCCTTGAGCCACCTCGACCAACAGCCTCAGCTCGGGAGGGAGGGACAGCTCTTCCGTCCCTGCCTCCTGAGCCCTCGGCGGCAAGAGCGGGTTGTAGGGCAGCGCCCTACGATCTTGTTTGCCGTCCAGGGTGCAACCCTGGCCGTCGGAGACACGCTTTTGACTGTACTGAATTCGCGTGATGCGTCACGGGAATGACGCCGGAAGGGGTGGGGGTGCTGTTACACCCCCACTTCGGTGCGGAATCCCGCACTCCGTGATCACTCCTTTGAGCCGAACTCTTCCCGGAATTCAAGCACGTCCTTAGTCGTGATCTTGTCCAGGTACTTCCATAGCGTCGCGTTGATTAGGTCCGATTCCCGGACGTCGTCCTTGGTCTCAATGATCATTTTCACGCGGCGGTCTTTCACCTCGTCGACGAATTTGTCGCGTACTCGATATGCCTTCGACATGCACCGTTACCTGTCACAAGTGGTGGGCGTTATTCTGGCACGTGTTGCGCTGTTACAAGTTACTGAGGTATAAATCCCCCTGCCTGTAACACGTAACGTTGTTACAGGGGTGCTAGGACAGCCTGGGGTGGTCGATGTTCATTGATTGGTTAAGCGTTACTCAGGAGTTTCCGTACGACCTTCCGGTCGTGAGTGACGTATTCCGCATGACTGTCGATGCCTTGACTGGTGAGCATCTGGCGACAAGCCAGCCGCGCATAACTCACGAAGGCAGTTACTCCACAACGGTTTCTATCAGTGTCCAGGGGCGCAAGGTCACGGTTGAGGGCAACCCATCCCGGATCAATCGCCGGGACAATCTTTGGGGTTACACCCGCATCGAGCAGTGCATCGCTGTTTACAACCGGTTGCTTGCGGAGCGTGGCCTTCCGGGCTTCACACGCTGCCGTGAAATTTTCTTGCGTGACGGTGCGTCGGGCGCGAAGCCGGGTGATTGGGTGGCTGATGGTGCGGTGATCACCATGATTCACCTGACTAGCAATGTCGGGGTAGGGAAGGGGAATCAGCTCGATTATTTGCGTGGTCTTTCCAGTGTTCGTTATGGCCGGTTGATCCCGTTTCTCTTCCCGAACGGTCGGACTGTGAGTTGGACGACAAAGGGGGCCGACAAGGGTGCGCGGCTCCGTTACTTCAAGGTCTATGACAAGGCCTTTGAGCTTGAACAGCACCTGTTGCCTCGGATGCGTCGGGAGTTCGGCCCTGAATCCGAAGAGTGCCGCTATGCCGAACAACTGCGTGACTACTGCCTTGAACATGGCGTGGTGCGCTTTGAGCAAGATGCGGAAGGCGGTTTACGAGGCGGTCAGTGGGTATAGGTTGGGGAGGAATGGGTGAGGGGTTGGGTGGTGGAAGGTAGCTGCGTATGGAGGCTCTCATTGGTATTGATTTCACCAATTTGGACTGGCAGAAAACGGCCAGTAACTGCCATTCGCAGAAGCGCCTACCAATTAATATGAAGTACCCTTGACCAGATGAAGGAATCTCGGTCATATAGATAAAGAAAGTAATTGTAAATAATCGAGATCAGAAATGGAAAGTAGTTCGAAAAGCGATACAGCTAAGGATTTAGTGGAAGAGTTTCATGAGGCTTGCGGGGAGTATTTATTCTGCTTGATGTTTGCCTCTAAGGGAATAGAAATTAATGGTGACCTCATAGCTAAGGAAAAGGCGAAGCCGGGTCAAAAAATTTGGATAGCATCTGATACGGAATCCGCCCCAAAATATCATGCAAGAATGGATATTTCGATGTTTATCGAAAAATCAAAGAAGAATGGTTTCTTTGTTAGCGAAGTTTGCAAATCGTTATTATGTACCATTTATTCGCTGTGGGACGAAACGTATAGGCATAAAATAGCCAAAGCAGCTGGGGTTGAAGCTAGCACTCTGACTGTTCCGTTGATGGGGGATCTACGTAAAATCAGGCACTGTATTCTCCATAATAAGTCCACAATACCCGAGACTGGATATCAGTTTGAGGTGCTTGCTTGGAAGTTGGCGCCTGGCGCCCTCACGATTACAGCGGAAATGTTCCGCGAATTCATTGATGCGGTCAGAACAAAAATGGCCATTCAATCAGTTTCTCTATCTCCAGAGATGCTGAAAATTTATCAGACCATGACAAAGAAGGAGAAGGATGGTTTTGATAGCTGGTATAAAAAACCTGGGAACAAAAAAAATGACGTCCCGTGGCCAGGGATGGATGAAGTGCTAAAAAGACTTAATGGAAATAAGAACAATGAGGAGAAATCGTAGGCGCGAGAAGCGTCCTAACATTTAACTGTACGCAAATCATCGCCAGCTTCCATCATTTTTTGGAAGTCTCCATGGCTACTAAAAAACAAGGCGCTAATTTCTTGTTAGTAAAATTTTGACTTGATTTACTGGGCTGATAAATTTCCTAAATACAACAGTCCGCGTTTACGTACTGGCAAAAATTACAGCCCGCTTTTCACAGATAAAATCTTTGGTGGTGTCTGGTGTGGGGCGAAAGCTGTCAGCCGCGACTGGCTGCTTTCGACCCATTGCGGACATCCGCCTAGGGCTGCAATCGGCCAGAAGCTGGTCCTGAGAAAACTGACTAATTCCTCGTCACGAGCACAGCCGCTCGACCCAAACAGCCCATGGACACGCTGCTAACGACTTTGTAATCTCTGCTCAAGCCATGTCGCTTTCTCTTCCTGCTTCATGTTGCGTTTCCACCGAGCCACGCATGCCGCTGAAGGATTTTTCATGGAAAAATATCGTTTCAGACGCAAGTGGCGGAAATATTTCGCCGCTTGTGGCGTTAGCTTTTTAGTTATGATTCACGCTCATGTGGTTTCTACCATTTAAGGATATTTAGCTGGTGTATTTATCCATCAGGTTTGTAATTCTGAAGAGCTTACTAGAAAACTTGTTGAAAGTGATCCGGAGTTCTCCAAGCGTAAATCGGCGATTTTCAAGGTAGTTGTCGCGTGAGCGTGTCACGCTGCCTTTGATGTTTGCTGCACCGGTCAGCCTGCTGACTCCCATCGCCAACGACCTGGGAACTACCGAGGGCATGGCAGGCCAGGGCATCGCCATCTCCGGCGCCTTCGCCGTTTTAACCAGCCTGTTCATTTCATCCGTTGCCGGCAGCCTGAACCGCAAGACGCTGTTGCTGGGACTGACGGCGGCAATGGGCATATCCGGCGCAATCGTCGCGCTCGCGCCAAACTATTTCGTCTACATGCTGGGCCGGGCGCTGATCGGCATAGTGATCGGCGGCTTCTGGTCGATGTCGGCAGCCACGGCCATGCGCCTGGTGCCTGCCAACGACGTGCCGCGAGCCCTGGCCCTCGTCAATGGCGGCAACGCTCTGGCGACAGTGGTGGCCGCGCCGCTGGGCGCCTGGCTAGGCACCCTCATCGGCTGGCGAGGGGCTTTTCTCTGCCTTGTGCCGGTAGCCCTGGTGGCACTGGCCTGGCAATGGACCACCCTGCCCTCCATGCGGGCTGGCGCGCGCGCTCCCGGCCCGGGCAATGTGTTCACGGTATTCGCTCTGCTCAAGCGTCCCGGTGTGATGCTCGGCATGCTCGCCAGCAGCCTGTTCTTCATGGGCCAGTTTTCCCTGTTCACCTATGTGCGACCATTCCTGGAGACGGTCACCGGCGTACATGGCGCGCATATTTCGCTGGTACTGCTGGTGATCGGTGCAGCGGGCTTTATCGGCACCCTGCTGATCGACCGGGTTCTGCAACGGCGCTTCTTCCAGACACTGGTCGCCATCCCGTTGCTGATGGCCCTGATCGCCCTGGTACTGACGGTCCTTGGCGGCTGGCCCGCCATCGTTGTCGTCCTGCTCGGATTGTGGGGACTGACCGGTACCTCGGCCCCCGTCGGTTGGTGGGCCTGGATCGCCAGGGTGTTCCCAGAGGACGCCGAAGCCGGTGGCGGCCTGTTCGTCGCCGTGGTGCAACTCTCCATTGCCCTGGGCTCCACATTGGGTGGTCTGCTGTTCGATCGCACTGGCTATCAGGCGACCTTCTTCGCCAGCGCCGCGATGCTGCTGATCGCAGCCTTCCTGACCATCCTCACCGCACGCTCGAAAGCCCCGGCCGGCTAGACCCCGGGAACGCCCGGACGCGACTTGCCTCGCGCCGCAGGCCAGGTCGTCGAGCCGAATCCCACCACGTCGATCTGATCGATGGAGAACGCCATGGAAACCAAGCACAGCAATCGAGCCCGCTCTCGCAAGGGTGCCCTGAGGGGCGCAGTCCTTGCCGGTGCGCTGATGGCTCTCGTCGGCTGCCAGACCAGTCCGGCGGCAACGACTTCGTCAAACACCGGAGGAACCAACATGCAGCTGCAATTGACCCAGGAGTGGGACAAGACCTTTCCCCAGAGCGCAAAGGTCGAACATCGCAAGGTCACCTTCGCCAATCGCTACGGCATCACCCTGGCAGCTGACCTGTACCTGCCGAAGAAGCGTGGCGGCGATCGGCTGCCGGCAATCGTGATCGGCGGTCCGTTCGGCGCGGTCAAGGAGCAGTCCTCCGGCCTGTATGCGCAAACCATGGCCGAACGCGGATTCGTCACGCTGGCGTTCGACCCATCGTATACCGGTGAGAGCGGCGGTCAGCCACGCAACGTCGCTTCGCCGGATATCAATACCGAAGACTTCAGCGCGGCAGTGGATTTCATCGGTTTGTTGCCGGAAGTGAATCGCGAGCGCATCGGCGTCATCGGCATCTGCGGCTGGGGTGGCATGGCGCTGAACGCGGTGGCCGTGGACAAGCGCGTCAAGGCGGTGGTGACCAGCACCATGTACGACATGACGCGGGTCATGTCCAAGGGCTACAACGACAGCGTGACCCTCGAACAGCGCACGCGAACGCTGGAGCAACTGGGCCAGCAGCGCTGGAAGGACGCGGAAAGCGGTACCCCCGCCTATCAGCCGCCCTACAACGAACTGAAGGGTGGCGAGGCACAGTTCCTCGTCGACTACCACGATTACTACATGACACCCCGCGGCTACCACCCGCGGGCAGTCAACTCCGGTAACGCCTGGACGATGACCACGCCGCTGTCGTTCATGAACATGCCGATCCTCACCTACATCAAGGAGATCTCGCCACGCCCGATCCTGTTCATCCACGGCGAAAAGGCCCATTCACGCTACTTCAGCGAGACCGCCTACGCCGCTGCCGCAGAGCCAAAGGAGCTGCTGATCGTTCCGGGCGCCAGTCATGTCGACCTGTACGACCGGCTGGACAGGATTCCTTTCGATCGGATTGCCGGGTTCTTCGACGAGCATCTGTAGCGTCGTGCACGCCAGGGTAACAGCGCCGGGAGATTGATTCGGCCCGCTCCCCCGCGTCCTGCCGCACACCTCTCCGGCTTTTTCCGCGCCAGCGAGGTCCCGCTCCGCTCGGGACCTCGCCCCTCCCTGGCACCCCTTTCAAGCAACCGCCGCCCGCGTCACGATCCCGTCCACCAACCGCGCAATCCCCAATGGGTTGCCATCCTTCAGCGCTTCCGGCAGCCACGCGTCCGGGTAGTTCTGGTAGCACACCGGGCGCAGGAAACGGTCGATGGCCAGGGTGCCCACCGAGGTGCCTCGGGCGTCCGAAGTGGCCGGGTACGGGCCGCCGTGGACCATCGCGTCGCAGACTTCCACGCCGGTCGGGTAGCCGTTGAGCAGCAGGCGCCCTGCCTTCTGTTCCAGTAGCGGTACCAGGTCGGCGAAGGACGCCAGGTCTTCCGCTTCGGCGATCAGGGTCGCGGTGAGCTGCCCGTGTAGCCCATGCAGCGCGCGCTTCAGTTCGGCGTGGTCGGCGACCTCGACGACCACGCTGGCCGGGCCGAAGACTTCTTCCTGCAGCAACTCGTCGCCCTCCAGCAGCAGGCTGACGTCCGCCTGGAACAGTTGCGGCCGGGCCTGGCGGCCCTCCTGCGGTTGCCCGGCGAGATGGCGGACGCGCGGGTGGGCGTGCAGCGCCGCCAGGCCTTTTTCATAGCTGGCCAGCGTGCCGGCGTTGAGCATGGTCTGCGCTGGCTGGTCGTCCATGCGGGCGGCGAAGCGTTCGAGGAACGCCGAGAATTGCGCAGAGCGGATGCCGATGACCAGGCCCGGATTGGTACAGAACTGGCCGCAGCCGAGTACCACCGAGGCGCTCAGTTCGTCGGCCACGGCCTCGCCTCGGCCTTGCAGCGCGGCGGGCAGCAGGACCACCGGGTTGATGCTGCTCATCTCGGCGAACACCGGGATCGGCTGCGCCCGGGCGGCGGCCATGTCGCAGAGGGCGCGGCCGCCCTTCAGCGAACCGGTGAA